>JBAIZZ010000269.1:1167841-1186352 GCA_037355905.1 Heliconius aoede
AAAAAAAAAATACTCCACAAAGTTGGCGACAACGACCGATAAAGTTTTAAAGTTGCGGCGGCAAAGGTGGTTCGACATTATTTTTCTGACTACGTCTTATCGTTAAAGTAGTCACAGTGACGTTCGCTGATAACGATTACATTTAAATAAATATTATCTACAAAAATGAAATAAATTGAACGTAAATTATAATGTAATTAAATTTGTAAACAATAAATATCTTAGAACAGCTTTCACTGATGGACGTATAATAGTTTTGGTTTAAAGTTTGAGAAAGTGAGCCGTAACTAGAGACCAGATACTTTAATAACTGTATAATCTGATGTAGGTATTATATTGGTTTAATAAAATACAGTTTTTTTTTATCTTTGTCTAAGCTAGGGTAGGAATTGTAATTTTAGTAGCCGTCTCACGTTCTTTCCCGCAAAGGATTCAGTGACAATACGTGTTTGGTGACAGACAGCATTTTATCCCCGAATATCGAACCCACAGCCATCGCGTTTATAGCCATCGTGCCATTTCGCTACAAAGGTCAAAGTAAATAAATATTATTCTAAATAGATATTAGGTATATATTATGTTATAAGTGAGCTCTCGTCACTATTGTTTTGTTTGAATATTTCCAAGACAAACAGTACGCAGTTGATCAGTCAAATGTTTTTCAACAACTTGTGTACGTGAGACATTACTAATACTATTTATACCAGATTTTTTGTGTCTCACGCAAATAGCAGAGTAGAGAGAGAAAAGATAGACTCTCTGTTTTCCACTTTCCACCGAATTTGCAAAACTCAACGCCACGCTTTGTCTACTTACCAGGACAAAAGAATGGTAATTGAACCCACAACCGTCGCGTTTACAACACGGTCTCCAGTAACACTGGATTGTAAACGTTCAATTCATTTTCCATACCATCCACTGTACCACGCGACCCCTTTTGCTTTTCGGTACAGTATAAACACTTTTGGTCTTATAAGCAGGTAGTTACTTGAAATAAGCGATGATGATTCATATCGTAAAACCTTATAAGCTCGATAATAAAACATTTAACGTAAAAACAAGACTTGTAAGCCTATTGTTTTTTTCCTTAACGACTAACTAAAGATTGAAATTCTAAATAAAATATATAAGTAACAGTGATTAACAAAGAGTTATTAACTAATTACAATATAACTTCCACGTTATATACTTTTAGATTGCTTTAGTTATGTACAAACATACGTTTATAATAAATTTATATAATTAGGCAAAAAGTATTGAGAATAGTTATAGAGTTGCGCCACTCAAAAGACAATGCCACCAGAATTCTACGGAAAATGGGGAACAGAGTGTCTTAACACTACGTTCTCTCTGTCTACCATGTTGGGTGTGGAATGCAGCGTGAAACTGATAAAAAAACATTTATGATATTGTAAGTAAGTAAGTAAGTACATACATGCATGATTACCAGCCAGTGTCAAAATCGATAGAGCAGCAATCTAGATGTAATAATTAATTAAACAGTACGAAGGGGCTATTAAGTAATTATGATCAAATACAATTGTGAAACACTATCATATTATAATATAATATAATAGTAGAGACGTTACAGAGACGAAGTAACATGTCAAATAAACTAATTTTTATTTTAAATAATTACATTTACCAGTTAAATATACTACAGTTAGTTTTAAATAATAATAATAGAGTAGAAATTATGAATGTTTATAATTTAGTAGGTTAATAGTAGATCAATAGTCTCTATAACTATTATTATAATAAACTAATTCTTTTCGACGACAAGTAACGAATAAATAACTAGTGAATTTATAACCGCAATCACGCCGAGTCGAGATTACAAAATAGTTTGTTTACATTATCGTTTGGAAAAGTAACGAACGTTACGTTCCAACGGGAACAAAGAGTTCACGACGAGCGTCGACGTCACCCGAGCGCGCGCGGACGGATCGAGGCTCAAACGCTTTCTACTTACTTAAATTTGATAATTCACTTTAATTTAGATTCTAATACTTCGTAATAAGTATCTCGATACTGGCAAAATGAGAAATTGTTGGATTTTCGACTTTAGCGCTCAAAGAATAAGGTTTTGTCGTTATATTGTAATAGCGCGCACCGTACGTCCGCACAGCGGTCGGGCGGTCCTTGGTTATTGAAAAATTTTAGTGACAGTTCCATCAACTTTTTACGCTTATTAAGTGAACGGTGATTGAAGGTTTGTAGCGGTTTACGTTTTATTTACGCTTTTGGGAATCTATAAGTTAGTCTATTTTAAATACTTTACGCATTTTCACAAATCAATAATAATGAAAAACAGTATGTTATATATTTGGCGTAGAGGTTTCCGTTTGTAAAACTCACAAACACTAAATTGTATCAGTACGATATTATATTGTAGAGTCTATGCAGAAATATATATCTTACGTGACATATCTCTACATAGAGACGTAGTGACGTTTTAATTAAAATAATATTTTTTATTTAGTAGCTAAATATATTACAGTATATAAGAGAATCATCCAGATCGAGTGTTCTATAAATATAAAAGTACGAGAACTAATTTTAAATTACTTAGTTCAAAAACAAATGACAAGTAACTGTATGAAAATAATTTCAATATGATATTTTTACAAAAAAAATCCACTGTGCACTCCTTATTTTCTATAAATAAAGTAAAATGTACATTCAGAAATACGTAGGAACTATATATATATATATATAAATATACTTCTGACTTTATTGTAAAATGTATGTCATTGTGACTGCGATTCATTATTTCTTATCATTACAGTATTAGTCACAGCGGTCTCGTTATATTCGATGACATATACACCTACCCACACTTGTTCAATTCTTCAAAACTATATTTGCCAAGTGCCTACGTCCGTTAAAACATTTCATTAACGAATACATAATAGATAAAATAAAAGAATATGTAATAAAGAACGGTTAAGTGCGAGTCGGATCACCCACCGAGGCTTCCATACTAGGCAGAAAGGAAATCTTTTTTTCTTTATTTGCATCATAAGTTCTTATTGACAAATGACTAATTTTACAACTGAAGACCCACGGGAAGTACCCCATAGGTTTTGATAATGTGGGGAATTTCACATAAAATCGATGCACAAATGCTCGTACCGTTTAATTGCGTCGATTTTAAAGCTTAGAAGCCAGCTTTTTTTTGCTTTAATAGACCATAGACCTAACATATGATATTAATTAATCTAAAATCCATCACCTCACTTGATTTCTAATAACACAAATCATAACTATGACAGATATTTCTAGATTATACACAATAGTTAGAGTCATTGAATTAGGTCTTAAAGAGCGTTATTCTCGATCAAAGTTTCAAATGAAACAGGCCTCCTAACTCTAATTGAATTCATTTATATTCAAAACGTGTAATACATACAATACTTCTCTTTATTGCTTCATCTTTAAAAGGCAACGGTTTTAAAATTATTCTGCCTATATTAATTTCGGGTAATAGGTATGTAGATAAGTTAAATATTCATACAAATAATATTATAAGGTCGTTGACCAAGTTCAAAAGAAAAACTATAGAATTGTGTTTATTCGTGTATAGTATAATAAGTAAATTTAAAGATATATAGTTAAATTTATACGGACTTAGTAGGACTTCTAAGTAGGAGTACCTTTTTGTAGCTTCACGTTGCAGCTCGAACTCAGCAGAGAAGAGAGGAATTAAGACACTACGTTTCTCATTTTGTATGGAATTCTGATTTTAGCGAAAATCTACACTGCGCTTTGCCTCGACACCAGAAGAAATGAAAACATTGAATATTATATCCATATCTTTGAATGGGAATCAAACCTGGTCACCAAATTAATATAATATTATACAAAAATAATATTATTTTCACCATTCAACAAACAAAACTTTTGATGGAACAAAAATCTAAGAACAGATTGCATGGGTGAAGATAAAGAACAATCCTTTTTACCTGAACGAGGAACAATGCGAGGAGCTCCAGGACGTTTTAGTAGTACTTGTATGTTTGTTTTCTATTTATTAACAAAATAGTAAAGATGTTTTATGACTCAACGACGTGTAATTTGGTCATAAACTAAGTCTTTATGAAGTTTTTTAGCTTCACGCTTTGTGCCGCATATTGTAAGGCTTTGTGTTAATGCCGCCTGAGCGTCGGTTTCGACCCCTTGTTCAGGATATTGTGGGGTGTGTTGCGGAACTGAACGCCGCGCTTTATCTTGGCAGAGTAATAAAGTACGTGTGGTAGAGTCACGTCGCCAGTAATGGCAACACGCATGGGCAGACTCGACCCTTAATCCGTAATACCACCCCCGGCATTTAAAAGCGGTATATTATTACAAAAATTACAAATAATCGATTTACGTGACGTTCTTGATCGTATTTGCATTTATAAGATGAAATCACTGGACTATTCTAGTTCGCAACATCACAAGTGTTATTGATAGAGCAATGAACAATAGCTTTATTTTTACTGCCAACACTAAAATAGAACTTCATTATTATATACTATTATATACTTGTGGGAAATTCTTTCCCTTTACCATTTTGGGCTAGAATTAATACTCATAAATCAAAATTATGTAGATTTATTGAAAAAAAAACAATAAAAAATCTTAAAATAATAATAATATCAGCTTCATGTTATATATCGCATACAGCAGGGTAGGCAGAGGGAAACTAGTATTAAGACACTCCGTTTCCCACTTGCCTCATTGTTGTAGGCATTATGAGGTAAGTGGCGGAACTTAACGCCAGAAAAAAATAACATAAAATCAAAAAATGTAACTAGCAAAATATTTAATTATTGTAATGGAAGTCTCTGACATCAAACGAAAGGTGACGTGACGTATAGTGCTGAAAGCAATGTAAGCGATTATTTTTAGTGCTCAATGTCACATGTTTTAAGTGTCAACGACTCGATAACGAATTCAACACCTGCCTATGAGAAATCGATGTGCAGGACTTTATAAGGCAACAAACAAAACTTAACGAGACATCTTTAAAGCTTCAGATTGACCTCTAATAATACTCATTAGGAGTGCTTTTATTTTGTCTTTGAATTTAAAAAAATATATTTTCGTTATTTTAAATTGTTATTTGACATCTGTCAATATAAAGATAATATTTAACTATAATTTATAATTTAACTAAAGTTAAGTTATGACTGAGAAATTTAATATAAAATAAATTTATGTAATCTTTTTCTTTTTGCTTATGTAATCATAAATAAATAATATAATTTATTTGTTTGAATAAAGCATGACCAGATCTCCTGTTATTTAATAGGTTGTTTTAGCTTGTTGAAATAAAATTTTAAAAAAAACTATAGTAGGGAATTGAAAATGCCTCAAATATCCAAAATATTGACACGTGATAGAACCTACGTATAATATTCTCTATTGCACTACACCAAATAATAAAACTATAGTTTAATTTAAAAAAAATAAAACATCCTATAATGGTTCCGAATTTTCGAGGTACGGAACCCCAAAAATATGTCTCACATTTCTAGTGACTTGCCAAAATGAGTGTAGCTGTTGAGAATCAGTAATTCATAATGCTCTTATGTTTAGGATTACGCGTAAAGTTTTGAGGCATGAGTCACACGTTGTAGAGTTCTTATCCTCCAGAGACCATGTATCCTCTGTTAAGGCGAAACTCAAACAGACAAACAACGGCCTATGGGGGGGGGGGGGGTTTAAATACAGGCTATAGATGATAATTAGTAAAATGACATACCTTTGATAGCTTTGTGTGTTTGCAGAAAAAAGTTTTATTTAATATTGAAACCGTCGTTTAAAATGTTGTGAAATATTTATTTATGTTTATATTTCCATTTCTTCGCTCTGGTTTCGAGGCAAAGCGCGGCGTTGAGTTCCGATACTTAACTGTAAAATGCTTATTTCTCTAATTTAGTTAAAACTGTAAAATATATTGTATTGCATAAGTAAAAAAGGATTTATAAATGATCTCAGACATTTTGTTAATAAATGTTTAAATAAGGCTACTACTGTGCTGTAGGCTCAATACTGTTGTTTTAATAAGATTATTGTAATGCGACATTGAGCGCATGCTCTGATAAACTTGACTCTTAATTAATTTAATCAGAATAGTTTTTTAGATTCACGTTGTACGCATAACAAGGTAGACAGAGGAATCCTAACTCTGTTACGAGAGCAAAGAAATGAAAATATTAAATAAATCACTTCCCCGAGTGGAAATCGAACCCACATCCGTCGCGCATTGCACGCTTGTATGAGTATTTATTTATGGTACAAAATATATACTAAGAATTTTACACGAGTATACCACTTGTTAAAAAATTAAAGGATCCTCTTTCCTTTGATCTGAATTATTCAAACCAAGAAAAAAAATTTTTTTTTAAGAAAATTTCAAGTCATCTCTTTTTATAATTTTTACAAGCAATAATATATTTTTTATAAACCTCGGTCAACAGCTTAAGAGGTGACGCTTAGCTATTGGATCTTAAGCAGAAGGCTGTATTATTTGAGACAACGCATATAATGGTGAGGCTTTTCACCCTTTACACACCGAGAGTTTGTTTATATATCTTTCAATTAAATAAAAAAAAATATTTAAATGTAAAAATATTATATAAATAAAAAAATTATATAAATTTAGGCTGTAATTTATATGTAAGAAATACTATAATATAACAATAAGATTAAGCGAGCGGTAAGTCGATACTTTATTATAAACTCATATTTGTAAATATTCATTATTTTAACAACGTTTTATAAACCTTGTTCTACTTTAACTGATGTGTGTATATAATTTTACTTCTAAACATTACTTATTGAACTAGAAAATTAGATATCGTTAAATGGAGTTTGTAGTCAGCTCGGTATCACGCGAAAAGAAAATTATCTTTATATATTTTTTCTTAATTTTTATCATAAACATTTCTTGTAAGTTTTTGTATATATACTGCTGTCCAAGTTTTTGTTTTAGTTAATATACATTTTAATATATTATCTCTAACATTTTTTTTACTCTCAGGATACAGTGGTACCCTACATAAAGAAAAATATGGGCTGAGGAAACTTTTTTACCACTAACTATTCCCCAATTTTCGACACAATACCTGTTGAATAGCGGGACTCAACGCCGCACTTTATGTTTTCACCACAGTACGGAAATTAAAATAACTCACTAACAGGAATGGAAATCGAACTTACATCTGCTGTCACATTAGCAAAGGCCTCATTTAATCCATCGTTTTTAACACAAATATATTCACTTTTCAATCAACGTTACAATTTTGGCATAATTGAGTAAAATCATCAAAAGACTTTCAGAACTTTCACATTTACTGTATAAGTCAATAATGTAGCTCCTATTCGACGTAACAAAAACTTCTTGTTATTATAAGCCTAACTCGGCCACTGAGCGAATGGAGATATGAAGATGAAACCATGCATACGATTTTTAAGTAAGATTTCAAATTATATATATTATTATTATTACTATTGGGAAATCGTTATAAAAATACACATTTTTCATTGTTTCGTTTATAGTTACTTAAAAGATATTAAGATTAAAGTATGTTATATTAAGTATTTGAGTTAACTAATTTTACAACGTGTCAACAATGTACTTGCTTGTTAACACACAATGAAATAACTTTTAATATATAAAAACACCTTTACTTTAACCTTTACTAAAAATACAAGACAATCAATAATTATATAATTAATACATAAAAAAATCATAATGCCTCCGGAAATCAGCGAAATGGGGGAAACTAAGGTGTCCTAACACTAGGTTCCCTGGTTCCCTCACCCTACCCAGCTGTATCAATATTTAATACACTACAATTGCTAGACAATGACTGTGAAAGTTAAATTATATGTATATGTATGACACATACGAATTATATATAACTATATATGTATTTACATACCGCCCTCTCGCTGGACACACGTGTGCGAAATGGAGTTACTGCGTCTAGATATCGCTACATCGTTAACGTTATTTATAGCGAATTATCACAACGGTAAAAGGGGAAAAAAATGTAGCATATTGTTATATATAAAACGCGGCAGACTTCCGTTTGTCCATTTTTAATATTACCCATATTTATATTAAATCTGGATGAATAGATGGAGAAAAATAATAGAAAATTTTAATTTTCAGTTATAGAGAGATTGTATAATAGATGTAGACGAGGAGTTGTATGTAGCTTATTCTATATTATGGTTTCAAATACGTTAGAGGAGAAATCCACTGGCATATTTGAAATATTCAAGTCAAGGTTTGAACCTATAACCATCAAATTCAAGAGACACTACTAAAATGCGTTATAATATGTATGTGTACTTTATGATTTATAATTATCGAGTTAGTTAATGATAAACATTTAAAATTTACGGCTATTTTAAATTACGATTAATATCATATAATTTAAATATTCTTAGCAATAATTATTATGGAAATACGAAAAGCGTGTTAGTATTAAAAAAAAAAATAGTATCGCGATTTAAAAAATTTAAAAGGATTCCCAGGGATATGTTGAAAATTCGAACTTTACGATAGAGAGATATGGTCCATCAACGAACCATACGACAAAAACACGTCAGCCAAAGCTAGAGTAAACTGTTAGTATACTGGAAAAACATTCATTATTATATTTATGTAAATACAGTACTTCTTCAATTAATTCTATCTAATATATTAATAGATAAAATTATCATCCACTATAGTTTAATAGTATAATATATTTTTTTGACATGAATATGTACAAGATAAAAGTTTAAATCACACAAACTATCCATATAAGCCACTACACCAGCAGAAGTTTCTTTAGATCACTTTAAAAACCACTTAATTTTAACAGTACTATTCCGGTATAATTCTTTCTATTAAATAAAAACAATTTCTTAGTTCCACTTTAAGTTTTCACGAGATGACTTCCACAACATCTCGTGTTTACATACTATATGTATGTAATAAAATTGCCTAAAAGCTATACCTAGGAGAGTTATGGCCGGCGGACTCGCTTTTTGGAGTCCGGAAGACGTTGAATGTCGCTTAAAAACGTTCATTTCATATATTTGACTGGTGTTCATCATCTATAGTGCTTGTAGTGCGATCGCAAAGTGGCGCAGGGGCACAAGGTGTGACCATAAAGAGGGGAACGGAGTGTCTTAATACTAGGTTCTCTCTGACTATTTTACTGTGTGCACGTAAAGCAAGTATACGTAGCTAGTATAGTATATCGGTTATTAATATTAAAAAAAATATAACAATTTTGAACGTTTTGCCACAAGAGGCACAGACAGGGCTACTGTACGAAATTATTCGAAAATGTAAGGAAAGTTTTCCAAGTTCTAAATCATAGTTCTAAATGTATATATTATGATTACGACGGAAAATGACAAGCGGAGAATTTTAACACTACCTACCCTACTATATGCGGGATACAGCGTGAAGCTGCTTTTATATTTGTATGTAGATATTGTACTTACACGTTGTTTTTCTTAGAATCATATACATGATTTGTTATGTAATAAAAACAATGTAATCATACATGTCTTTGGTAATTTGAAACCGACTTGAATGAATTTCTAACAATGGGAAATCCTTACAGCTCCTTATAAATATATAAAGTAATAGATAATTGAGTGGAAGGCAAAATAATCAACATTTTTTTTTACTTCTGGTTGTATCCCGCACTCAGCAGATTACGAAAAGGAAGCCTAGTTTTTAGATACTCCGCCCCCAACTTTCCACCGAATTCTGGAGGCGTTGCGTGTTTAGAGACGGAACTCAACGTCGCGCTTTGCCTCAACACCAGAGCGAAGATATGAAAATATAAATTGTAGTAAATATAGTAAATAAGATGAATATTGGAAAACATTTAGTAGTAAAGTTCTAGGTTTAGTTTTTAGCTAAGTAAATCGGCGGCGTCTCTCTTTGAATCTTTCGGCGTAATCTTACGTAACGCTTAGTTTGATATAAAATAATTGAATAATAAAAGTAGAGAGTTTGTCTATTTAAAAGTATTATATAAAATATTTATAATTATTACCCTACGTACCACAACGAGGACCTAGTATGAAGACACTCCGTTCCACATTTTGAATAACCCACAAGCTATATTTTGCATTCGGGGAAATAGATTTCTATTTTCCTCACGCTTTTATTTATTCCCCTCCAAGGATATGGGAACCACCACCACCTTCGCTCGCATGCGGACACAGCTCCACTGTGCCATAGTGGCCTCTATATTTATTGCTATAGTACAATTCCAAAATTTATTAAAGTCAGCAGACACCAATAACCCTTTAACGTTTAACATTTTTGATACAATATATCAGAGTTCAGACCCAAACTGTAATTAAATAGTTGTTGAAAACATATTATTAAATTTGTACAGTGAAACAATGACGAGGGTTTCGTTTATAGCGTTTACCTTGAAGGCATTTGTTTAAATATATATTTTTTATTAATTTTATATTTAAATTAAAATATTTTAATAAATGCGAAAAACACAAAGAATAAGGCGATCAGTTGCAATGAAAAAAAATTATAAATTTTAAAAATGTAATTAAAAGTATAAAAAGACTTTCTTTAAAGTAGGCTTAAAAATAATTATTAGTTTGACATTTAAATTTTGTATATTTTTGTATTTTTTAAAAAAAACGAGGCAAAGCGCGGCGTAGAGTTCCACCATGCAACGCTTTAAGAATGAAGCTATAAAATAAGGATAAATCACAACCACACGGCTTATAAAATTTTTACTTGCAATTATAATAAAAAAAAACTTATGTCATTAAAATAATAACCGACATTGCATGAAATGTTTCGTTCTTTGAGCTGCAGCAGGACGAAATTGGAGACTGTTGACCTACTGCGTAAATGATGTGGGCATGAAAGAGCACCCTAAATATTTTTTTATTCAGCTTTTTCGTAGTAGGTGTAAAATATAACTAGAGTTATTAAAACCTGAATTAATATTCACAAAGAGCTAACGATAAAACATTGGAAATTTATAAACGAAGGAAATATGAAAGATACATACTACAAATACTAGATATTATCACTTTTAAGTAATTCATTTTTTGAGGCCAGTTAAAAGAGGAATTGTAGCTATTTGTACAAAAAATAATTATTAGGTATTTTGTTGTGTTTTTCTCATCGAGAATTCGGCAGAAAGTGGGGAAACCCAGTGTCTTAACACTAGCTTTCTTCGGCCTAACCTGCTGTGTGCAGGATACAGCGTGAAGCTGATATTATATATATATATATAAAGATTAGAATACTTAAAGTTTTTACTTTAAGTTTTATTAAAGTAATTGAGCGCTAGTGAAGGACAGCTTGGAAGCAAAATAGATTGATGGAATAATTATTGAATCAATAATTGATATTGAAACGAAATTTAGAAAGAAAATATAATTAATATGTTAGAAGACAATAAATAAATAATAAAATAATTGAATTAATTACAAATTGAAGCTAGTATGTTAAGTGGCTTTCAAAATTTAACATAAAAGTGAAACATCGATCACAATAAGTAATATGTGGGTGAGTTAGTGCAATCCACAGTCTGGAACCAGTCTAGACCTGAAGGCAGTCTGGCTGCTCGATGTGGAGGTTACTGACTGCTCGATGTGCTAATCAAATACTAGAATTATGTAGGGAAAATGTAACAATCAAAAATTAAACGTTTCTTCTGTCTGTAATATAACTAATTTACAACAATTTGAGACAAATGTAATATTATTTTTCAAATATTTGTATATTACCATTTCCATGTATAATGACTTTTTTTTCACACATCAGGGTTAAACTCCGTTCCTCACATATATTCTAAACACATTAACTCTACATTTATTATCTAATATTCAACATTATTTATTTTAGACGCTAACGTTTTATCTAAATCTATATAGCGTGTGTTGTTGTGTGTGACAATTGTGGGTTGGATTCCTGCTCTAGACGAAATCTTTAATATACTTCATTCCCTCGAGTGGGAGTTGAACCCAGAACCGTAGCGCTTGAGGTCGCATACTCTTACACCTCTACGCCACGTGACCTCTATTTTACGATTACTTTCATAACAGTCCTCCAGACGTAACCATCTGCATAATCAGAAAACAGTTCTGTAGACCTAATTCATTAAGCGTCCTCTTTGTACTTAGAACTGATATTCCTTTGTCACGTTGAATTTCCATTAATCTGAATTTCCAACTCTGCGTTAATTCTTTCCGTGTATCGCGTTTAATATTTTCAAACGTAACATATTATTAAATATTTCGCTTTAAAACATCGCCCTCGAAGGACTTTCAGTCTAATAACTTATGTATAGATAGAGAGCTTCAATCATTTAAATAAATTGGGTACTAATGAATTAAAAATTCAAAAACTACCTTTGACAGAGAGAGAATTATATCCATGGGATGATAATTTACAATTTTAACCTTTATTCTATATAAGATAGATGTGAAAATTGCATGATATCAGATTTAAAACATAGCAGAGCATGTCGGCCGTAGCGTAACTCCTCGCGTTTGCACCGCTATACGATATGAGTGTTCATGATTAAGGACCTCGGATCGGTTTTGAAACTAGGAGACTGGCACTCGATATCGCATGACCTAAATTATTATATCGAAGTTTAAACTAAAAGTTTAAATTTATTATATAATATGATATAAAACCTTGAAAGATGAAATCTAGTAAGTAAGTAAGGCTTTAATGCTATATGCTTATAGTGGTGATAAAGGTTTTAGTTTTTCATTATATTACAATTTTCAGATATTCTTTACATATTAAAATCATGGTTGTCACAAATATAATAATCAAAGACGAAAAAGACACAATTTAACGCTACCTATTATCTTTAACGCCGTAAATTAAGCCTGGTAGCTACAGCGGCCGGATCGATCTACAAACTGGTTGCGTGTCAATAACGAGTGTTGAACATTTTACTGAAGAATCGGGCGATTTCAATCTGTTTTCTTTGTCCGAGAAAGAAGCGCGGATCAGTTGTCCGACTGGTTGGGCGCAAGCGGTGACATCTGTGGATAGGTTCGTTCGGCCTTTTACGTTCGCGAAGACTACTGTATAACGATGGTTCAAAGATGGCTGAGCGAGGGAGCGGGGCAGGTGCGTGAGCTTGACGGGAAAAAGAGGGATTCAATTCAATATCTCATATGTTAATTTGCCCCAGACAGTCTGTAACTGGTTAGCAAGTTGTAAGTCTTGGGGCCGGGGGCAGACTGTAAACGTGACAGGTTGTGGGTTTGATTCCCACTTGAAGAAATGAAATATTTATTAAATTTATATTAATCATATCTTCGCTCTGGTGCCGAGGCAAAGCGCGACGTTGATATCCGCCACTCAATATGCAATGCCTTTAGAATTCGGCGAAAAGTGGAGAACGAGAGTCTAAACACTGCGTTCTTTCTGTGAGCCCTGGTGTGTGCGGGATACAGCGTGAAGCTAAAAAAACTTTAAAATATTATTTTCAGTGGAATGCTATGACATGCACAACGCGTTGCCGAAATTTATTTACTAGTGTGCCAGTTTAATCATAGTACAGAGAACATAACTGAACAATATTGGTCCAAATTTAACTTCACTACCTAAAACAAAGGCAAGGGAAGAGCGGATTCGATTCACTTTAGACGAGACGAAATATTTAATATTTCTTTGCTCTGGTGACGAAATTAAGCGCGATATTGAATACCGCTACTCATTTCGCAATACTCAATTCAGTGGAAAGTGAAGTGATGTACTAAAGAGTCTTAATTGGAACGGAGTGTCTTAACAATAGTTTCCCAGGTTCCCTCACCTTCTGGAAAACAGCGAGAAATTAAAAAAAAAAACAATCAAAAACAAGTAATTCATAAAGTGACACCAAAGTGGTTAAAGAAAAATATAATAAACAAAAAAAAATGTGTCGTCTCGCGTGTACGTATGTTTATCTTTATGCCGCATTAGAACACCGTTGTTTGTGCAAACACTACCATTATAAAAACATAGGCTTTTGTGCGGATGTAATGGACCAGCGAGGCAAGTACGCAGCAAGCTACTTGCCAAGCACTCCGCTTCTATTTATCACATTGTTTTAGGTTTTTAATTGTATGGCCATTTATTTATGTCAAATGTGAAATAGTTTATAGAATTATTTCAAATTGAAGTGAATCAGCTCCGCGCCGTCTCCCGCAAGTAGCAGAGAGGGAAGCTAGGGTTGAGACACTCCGTTCGTGTCCGTGTTGAGTGGCTGAACTCAACGCTGGATAATTATTAAGTTATCTTCATTTGATAAAAAATGTACGTTAAAGTATATTTATGTAGTTTTCTATTATAATTAATTATTACATAATGCAACAATATAATTACTTGTAAATTATGACTCTTATTTCAAGTTACAGTTAGTAATGTCAGGAAGGTTTAAAGTTCCTATAGTACAGGTACAATATAACAGTATGAATTGACACTATCATATCTCATATATATTATATTATATAAATATATAAAAACGAAATACACAGAAGATTGAACGTTAAATATTTTCCAGAATATACAATTTTAAGAAATGTAACTTCTAAGATTTAATTAAAATGGCGGACTCGTTTGGTATGTTTTGATTGAATATTATGCACATTTAAGACTACTTTATACCGAGTATTCAGAGATCTGCAGCCTAATTATATTATATCAGCGAATTAGTCTTCAGAGTTTAGTGTTCTACATATTTATTGGAATAAGTTACATATTGCTGAGAAATACTTTCTTCATATGGAAATGTGTTGACACATATTAATTTCGTAGTATAGATGCGTGTGTTTATATACTACTTGTATGGTATTTTATCTTTTTTAGGGATAACTATCCGAAACAAAATTTTGCTTAGATTTATCATTTTATTTTGAAGATTTAAGATTTTCTTTGCGAATTTGAAAATTAAATATTGTTACTTGTCATTAGTAAATAAAAATTAATGTATCGATTGTCAATAAAAATAATTAAAGTTATAGTTTTGTCATTCTGTAGAAACTATTTAGAAACGTAAATACATATATCACTTCTTCGTGGCGGGGATCGAACCCACAACCGCCGCGTTACAGTTACACCATTGTGTCGCTGCGCCACGACAGCGAAATATAAAATTTAATATAAATAATAATTTTATAATTTTATATTATTAATTTGTAAAACATTGTATTAGGATTATCCCAATTTGAACGGTAAGTTGAAATTGTTGAAAGTGGTGAAAATTTATTGATATCCCACCTCTCAGCTTCCCGCGCATGTCTGATCTGAACAGTGAACAGTGCGTGTCAGGTTACGGGAGTTAAGCTTGCTTATATTTGTGTATTTCAGTTATCTTAAAAACTATGAAAATTATTATTTCGACGCAAATATTGTATAGAAATAATTGTAAATATGAAAAAAGTAGAATAAATACACACGAAGGGTTCCGTACCATTATTATCTTAACCCTGTTAAATATTTTATTCTATATAGCAAGTAGCCAGTTATATGTTTAACAATGTGAGTGAATTAAATTATACTTCGAATGTCGTCAAATGTGGAAGATTATATATTTGGATATTTCTTTTGTGTTAATTAAAAATGGCTTAACTGATTTGGATGTAATTGAAATAGTTATAGGAAGTTTTTTAAATCTCTTTATTTATATTTTGGGGAATTATATAATACTAAAATATGCATTTTTCGTTTTTATGTAAAGTGTAACGGTGACATAGGAAAGTAAGCAGATGTATATAATATTGTCATGTTTATTGATTATACGCGGCCTGTCACCTTAACCGCCTTCGTATCTGAAGTTGTAGCGGTACAATTTGCATATATTACGACATTACACACGTCAAGAAAAAATAATAAAGAAATGAAACGTGTGTAAAAAGGAATTGAAAATTATTATTTTTTTTGTATTTCAAAATTTTTTAAAGCAAATATCTGGTTTGGCTGTATAATATCGAACATTTGGTCAATACAAAAAAATATACAACAGCGAAAACTCCTTACATTAACATACGAAAAAAAAACAATTAAACAATATATTTATAAAAGAAAATAATCAAAATTATTATCTGGGACGCTTGAATCTTGGTACAGAATTACGCGAAAGTAGTTCGAACTCGGAGCAGCAGTGTCGTAAGTGACGACCAAATTAACTTGACCCCCGGCAAATTGGTTACAGTGCGAGCTTGTGAGTTCCGCATTACAACATAGTAACTGACTCCGCTAAGATAAATAAAATTGTGATATATATTGAATAACTTCAATATTTCCTATTAAACAATAGATTTTTCGAGTTCGAAATATTAATTTAAATGCTATTGTAATTATATGTTTTATAATTTAATTTGCATTTACGCCTATCGGTTAAGTAGAATATATTATAAATTGATACCACCAAATTCTTATCTCTTACAGAAATTTCTGTAAGAGATAAGAAAATAAAATTTCTGTGAAGAGATAAGAATAAAATTAATCGGAAAAGTATTTAAAATTTAGCATCGCTTTTTATATTAGTCATTGTGTTAAAAACATCTTTTTATTAGTTTTCCTTTCATAGCGGAATGTGGAAAGAGAGATTATAATTAGAAAACACAAACAAAGTAAATGGTAAGGTCATTTCAGATACAAAAAGGTGGATAGACTTGTCTCTTTAAGATATTTTTTTTCATTCTTTTTCAGTCAACTTTTGGAAATGAATAAAAGAGCTTAAAGCAGGAAGCATATACTGTATGAATCCTATCATTATATTTTAAGAGTATCGTTTTATATAGAGTATATTTTATATATATATCACCACCAGGTCTTCAGAACAGGTCCGTGTAGCCTGGTTATCGTCTAAGTACCTTTCACGATGTTGGCGCGTCACTTTCCCCGCGTCGTCGCGTTTTTTCGAACGTAACACTGGCGATTACATCAAAAACGTATGCTATATCGAACTAGCATTTGATGGGGGGAGGGAGGGGGGGGTCTCCCTCTGCCTACTCCGCTACGTGCAGGATATAGTTTGAAGCTATAATGAAAATAAACAACACAAGTGTCTTTGTTGTATTTGTATAGAAATAATTCATCTCCCCAAACAGGAATCTAACCTAAAACCTTCCGTGTTTACAGTTACTTACAGTTACTCGCTTAATTCAAATATAGAAACAAACTTGTGTAATTAGTTACTGTTTTGATAAAGTAAATTGAATACGGGACGTTAATGAAAAAGTTATCTTTCGGCCACGAAAAGTTATACAATTTTAACTCAAATCGTCTTAATATACATTTTATTAAACGAAGTATTTAAAACATTAACTGAATAACAATTTATTGGATGTTAAGCTGTCGTTGGACAAATTTAAAATTATAATAAACAAGCGAGTGACTGTAGACGCGACAGTTTGTGGGTTCGATTCCGATTAGAGAAAATGAAATACTTCATATATTCATTTCTTCGCTTTAATGTCGAGACAAAGCGCGGCGTTGAATTCCACCAATCGATTCAGCGGAAAGTGGAAAGCGGAGTGTCTTAGCACTAGGCCACTCTGTCTATCCTGTTACATACAAGATCGCTATATCTCTATATGACGCAGAAAAGCTATAATAAATATATTATAGTAAAGGAAAAACGGTGCTGAACGTAAATGAAAGATTACATTATTATTTCTTATTTACAAAATGTATTTTCTTTATGCAGCCCCGTAATGCATAATGCAAAAGGGTTTTAGATCGTGTAGGCGTAATTCTAAGTGAAAGAGAGCACTTCTACTACAGAGGGAAAATTAAAAATAGTGGAGTAAATATGTTCAGGTTGTAGAGACACACACAAAAGTGAACACACAAGGCATCAAAATCTTAAGGCCTAATGTATATGAGGGTTTATTAAGAATTTACATTCACGCTGTATTCTGCACACAGATTAGAGCAGGCAGTGGCAATCTAGTGTTAAGACACTCTGTTTGCGTATTTTTAGACGATTTTTTTCTTGACATCGTGATTTGAGTGACAGAACTCAACGCTGGACTTTTGTCTTGCTGCTAGAGTGAAGAAATGAAAAGTCGACGCTTACATTCCCAATTAAGATAATATAGAGAAATAATTTACGCTAATGACATGACAACAAAGATATTTAACTTAATTTTTTTTAAGCAAATCTTGTACATATTTTGACATTTTATATAAATAGGAAGTAGGTTCAATATTGTATAAGAGTATAGAAAGAAGAAACTCGATTTGAGTTAAAAAATCTTATGCGTCGCTTGTTGCTGACATTTATATTCTTTCAGTTTACTTCACTGGTAGATCAGGAAAAGAACAATACCGTAATAATTATAATATATATTGAACTTTGTATAATGAATATATAAATAATTTAAAAAAGCAAATAATCTTTTAGATTAAAATACACATATAAATAATATTTTAATAGTATTAAGCAAAGCCACCACGTTTATATCCTCTTTAAAATACATTTCTTAGTTTTTTGTTTTTTTTTTT
>JBAIZZ010000269.1:1186452-1232941 GCA_037355905.1 Heliconius aoede
TTTTTAAATCTAGTTTAAAACAATATTATGCATATATTTTAAATATTATCATTTTCTACAACATAATATATTTTGGTCCTGCATGTGTGGGACCGGCCTAACAATGCGTTGGTCGCATCAGTTCGTACAGCGACAACATTCCCGAGCGGAGCGCGGCGCGGGCCGGACCGTTACACCGCCGAGTTTAATGACTTACTATATAAGAATATGCTGCAGGATTCTATGCTACGTTACTAATAATTAGATTACTTCTATTATATTTATTATATTGTAAATATGAATATATGAAAATTAAGATATTTTATAATAAATACATGAATGAGATGCAAATGCTGTATACAGATGACGCCATTATAGTGCAGTTCAGATATATTAGACTGTAATGATCGTTATTGATGTATCCTGAATGTAGGCAGAGATAATCTAGTGTTAAGACACTCCGCTTTTCTCTTTAAACCGAATTCGGGACATTGCTTATTGAGAGAATAATAAAAAGGTTTTTTCCCTAATTTAAGTAGATACGTTTTTAACAACTAGCAAGCACTGAATTTAAGCGAAATGTGTTGAGATCAATCACATATCACTAAAATTTCTTTATTAAATATATAATGAATAAGATACCAAACTATATATTAATATAGAATAAAAACAAACAAAAAAAAATGTTTCTTTATCAGTCACAGGTTTGTTTTGATACGATTATTCAAATCAAACTCCACTCGCACAACAGCGGCTCGAGAGTCTTTGTTACAAAGTGCGCAGCGCAGGTACTACAGTACTTCTAATGAGCGTCGGTCGTTAATTCTGTTACTATTCTAATCATAATGTAATGATTTTTTTTTAATTTCACGCTATAGCAAAATTGACGGAAGGAGCCTAGTCTTAAGACACTCCGCTCTCCACTTTCCATGGCAAGAGCGATGAAATGAAAATATCAAATATTATATTTCCTTGAACAGAAATCAAACCTGTCGCTGCCTGTAAATACAGATCCACGGTTTTGTCTTATGCCACGAAATTTCATTTACTATTTTATTTTATGGTGCCTAATAGTTTTTTTTTTCATTAAAATAAAAAAAAACCCCCATAGAATATGTTTAATATACATAGAGAGAGAGAGAGCGCATTGCAGTTTTAGGGGTAAACCAATTTAGATACGACGAAAATAGTTTTGATGATCCATACACTAACCAATAAACGTTTCTAATACAAGGAAGCGTGTGTGCATTCCTTTTGTATTTTAGTTTTATCATAAATTTTATAAGTGAAGTGTGTATGTGGTATGTGGTAGGTCGAGGGTTCGATTATTACGTATATTTTCTTTGCTCTGGTGTCGAGCAGGATAGATCGTGAAGCTCCAATGCGACTAAATTTATGCGACATTATTACAGATTAACAAGTTTAAATAAGTCTTTTAAAGTGAAATTGTCTGTTTAATAAAACAAGGAACGTTTCCATCAAGTATACCCTCACTTCAAAGAACTGTAAAGGCAAGGCTGTGAGGGAATCCTTGAAAATGGCGGACAGTCTCGAGTTACTTGTTATTCAAGGATTAAGACACATTGGACTATCGCCATATACTGACTTGCTTTATCATGGTGTATTTTGAGCGAACGTTGACTCTTTTATCTTATCTAATGATGGTGGGACAGAATAAATCTATCGCAATCAGTAGACTGATATTATTATTGGTATATTATGGTTGTTTTTGCTTCTAAATGTGTTTTTTTTTTGGGAAGCGACCTATTGTTTTGTATTTATTTCGCACATAGCAGTACATAGCGTAGGCAGGGGGAACCTAGTGTTAAGACACTTGATTCTCTACTTTCCGTTGATACAAGGTTTGCGTCTTAAGTGGTGGAACTTAGTTTTTCCTCGACACCAGAGCGAAGAAAATTAAAATATAAATTAAAATAAATATTTCGCTACCTCGAAGTGAATGAAAACGAAATGGGATCGAACCCACAACTATTCGCGTTTAAAGTCTGCCTCAAACTATAAATTCCTTGTATTTATATTATAATTTTTAGCTAAAATCAAAGATCGAAGCCCTCAAAACTACACAGTAGCTATCCCACACGTGAGAAAACTTCAAATAACAGTCTCAAATCAATACAATATTCAATAATATAATTATGAATGGTTAATAACCACAATCCCCAACAATTATAGTATTCGAAAAAGTGCCCTTTTTCTTTCCATTATAGAAGTGAAGCGAAGTAAACTTTATTTATCATTAAATATGGTTTAAATTATTATAAACATAATAATAATGTCGCTAAAATTAGGGGTCGAGTTCGCACTCGGGGTAGGGGAGGGGGGAGAGGGAGGGGGTGGGTTGTAGGGTAGTGACAGAAGTTACTCGATTAATTACGTCTTTCGCCCCTTCGGATATCGAATGTTGGAATTACACAATAGGGTTGTTTACTTAAATGATTTCGATTACAATTCAGATTGTAGTTGATAATTTAATATTTTAAATGTGTTTTGTATTTAAGAACTTAAACTTATCTGTGGTTTTAAACGGTTTTTAAATAAATATTTGAAAAATTGAGGCCAATCATGGCGCTTATGAGTGTAACGCGACGATTGTGGATTCGATGTCCACTCTGATGTATCAATTATCATTTCAATCTTTTAATTTCTTTACACTGTTGCCAAGGCAAAACGACGTCGAGTTCCGCGACTCAACACGCGATACCCCAAAAATTCTGTGGCAAGTAGAGAACGGAGTGTCTTAACACTAGGCTCCCACTGCCTTATTTCTCTGTATGCGAGATAAAAAAAAGGAAAAAGCATCATTTAAATATCGATCCTTAATATGTATTCTAACTGTGGTCAAGAGATCTTATTTAATTGAATATGCATACTAATTTTATATAAGTACTTTCAAGGAAATAATATACCGTATTAATAATACTTGTAATTAAATTATACTAACAATGGTAAGACTGTCATTATTTTAATTTTATAACACATTGTTTTTCAATACAATATAAGCTATAGAATAAAAAAATATATCATTTTAACTTATATAAGTTATATTATTTTTTGTCTAAAAAATCTGCATCACACTATATTCTACACACAGCAGGGTAGGCAGAGGGAACCTAGTGAAAAGACACTCCGTTCACCAAATTAGTACTTTGTAGTTGTAGTAAGTAGTACTTAGTACAAATAGTTTTAACCAGTGTATGTCATATTATAATTTTATTTGTAGCGCCATTTAAAATGTATAAAAAAACTCTATATCAGGCCTTAGATATAAAAACAAAAATTATAACTATGTTTAAATTTTATTGTTTTGCATTTTCAATTAAATTTAAGTGAAATTTTTATTTTTTTCTAGAGTTAAGTAAATTATATTATATTAATTAATTTAACTTCAAATGAATACTTTTAAAGACAATCCGGTAATGTTTAAAGATAGAATAACAAAATATTTAGAGGAAAAACACAGAGAAATTATTCAGAAAGAAAATTAACTGATGTATACGTAAAAGAGGATGTCAGAATATTTCTCTAGTAATCACTCAAAAATGTTCGTCAAATACCAGCGCTGGTATTATATGTTTCTATAAATCATGTTATTCTTAATACTTATTGTGTTTAAAATCATATATTTTAGATATATATACTAGCATAATTTTTTTTATCACAGCGCATTAAAACGATTTCCAAGCGTTTAACGAAATTATATATTTATCTTAACGAATTATATATAGCCTAACAAAAAAAATATATATAATTTTGTCACTTGCGTTTCCCCCCAAGCGAAATTTGAATCTACGTACACCCGCGTATATTCTATAAAGCACTAAGCGTCAGAAAATTGAAAATACGATTTAAAATATCCATGAACATCACAATGAAAGTCAACACATCAATATTACATTTGGTCGGCTTTACACAGTTTATAACGAAATAGACGGTGGTTTGTGGAACAGATGCACGTTTGACATGAAATAATGTTATTAAATATAGATGTCGCTTGCGTTGTCGTTAAATATTGACAAATATATACTGTATATACTAAAATAATCATAATACTTAGATACTTAACTTTATAAAAGCTTCATTTATATTATTTATTTATTGTAAATGCGTTCTGTATTTGATTATCACTCGAAGTAATGAAATATTTCATATTTTATTGTCTTTGCTGTAATGTCACATCAAAACACGACGTTAAGCTCCGCCACTAAATACTTAATGCGTCCAGAATTCGGCGGAAATTATATAAGGCTTAAATTTAACTTAATATTCTCTTCTCTAAAACAATGAAAGTATAAAATTTTTTCGTAAAACCTCTGCACTAGATCCTGTCATGAAGAGCTCGAGCTATTCGCCATGGATATGAAGGAAAATGTGTTAGGCGTTGCGAATCCCCTCTCAGACCCCTTTCCCACAGGAATGACGGGGTTTTTCAAGAGCCCAAGGGCCCTTATGGAAGAAACGCATCGATGTATTTACCATGGCATTTTAAATCTGCAATGATAATTGTCTTTCTGTAGAGCTGTTATATTTAAGTAAAATTATATTAAACCTTATTATTTGTTGTAAGAAAGTTGGTCGTAGTATCAATATATACATTTATTTTAGTATTTCTATATAAATATTTATACAATAATCTAAAAATGTATATTATATATATAAATCAAAATATCTATACTCTCCTGAAATTAATATACTTTACATAATATAAATTGGCCTAACATTTATATTGCCATAAATTAATTTTATTATTTTCTGAAATTATACAAACTAATTTAATAGTGAAGTAAATTAAATGATAATCACATATTCAAAGTTGGATGACACTGTGTTTAGTATGAAATACTTTGGGCGGCTGTTTGCCTTTGATTTTGTTATTCATTGCGCGGGGCAACCCTCTCTCTCCTCTCACCTCCCTCTCCCCCTGTCCCCCCCGCTCAGCCCACTCCTTGCCTCGTACACAGATCATTACTGCGCCAAATACATTCTAAACTAGGTAAAACTCGAAACGGGATAAAAGCTAAATATTATACTATTTAACATTTTAAATTTTACTTTTTGATATTTGCATTTTGCATTTTTGATTTTTTGTTTAGTTAAAAACAAATTCTAATTTTTTTTTTTTTGTGAATGATCAAACCGTCTTTCCTTAGGGCAACAATGGACCCCGTTCTTTCATAGGTACACGACGTACCCAGTACCCATGGTGGTGTAGACACGTGCCGCACAGATTATTAAATGACGTAGATCATCGTATCTTATCGCTTTGGAATTTTTATCTAAAAAAAAGCAATTTTGTTTAATGTTTCACTTGATAACGTTTTGGAAAAATAAAATAATTTGTTTTTAGCTGTATCCCGCAAATAGCAGAAGAGGCAGAGAAAACCTAGTTAAGACTAGACTTTCCACCGAATTTCAGAGACATTGGGAGTTGAGTGCCGGAGCTCAACGCCGCGCTATTATGCTTTGTTCTAAGCGAAGTGCAAACCGAACTCTACAACTGTCGCGATTGGTCTCAATAAACTAATTGTAACTTTTTCAAATCAAATATTTATAGCATATCTACCTACAATACCTACAAGAAACGTTTAAATTCGTTTACGCTCTCTCAATTTCACGCATACGTTGTACAACTATAAAGTTTAAGGTATTTGCCGTTTGCCGCGGACTATCAATTTGAATATTTATTACGGGGCTATCTCTTTAATCTTTCACGTGGGTTCAACGTGAATTGGAATTGTTAAATATTTTACTTTACTGTCTAATAATAATAAAACGTGCAATAATTTGTAAGTTGAATAAGGAAATTAAATATTTCTACTGATTTATTACACAAAAAAATATAATGATGTTTTGTAGTTATTCTTATTTTATGGGCTACATATATGCACATAAATACTTACCTACATATAAAACAATTAACAATATGTGAAATAATAAATATCTGTACAACACGAGGCAAATATTATATAATCTGTATAGATCTAATCTAACAAGCTTGTCATTATCATTCGCGGGTTGTAAACCTCAATTATTTTACTTCTATACATTATGGAGAGTGTTGAAGAGGTAATAAATTGAAAAATGATTTTATTGTTTGTGTTATGTGATTTTGATATTAGAAAAGTAGTAATATCTCAAGGATTTTTTATTCTAAACAATAATACATAATACACAGTGCGTACAATAAGTTTAATATGGAGAATAAAAAAAAATCTAAAGTCATCCAGAATACAACGGCACGAACAGATACGCAGATACAGACTCCGCGCTTCATAATAGTTAAATGTAGACTTTAACATGAAACTGTTCACATTTTATTATCTGTTAACATCACTTTTTAAAAAAAATATCGTACGGCCAGTATCAAACATTTAACAAATATCAAAAAAAAAAATATTTTGTTATTCTTTTCACACAACATCAAACAAATAAAATCTTATATTATTGAACATAAGAGCTAATATTGAATAGAATGTTCATTGTATCTAAACATAAAAGAATAAATAAAATAATTTATATGAAAGAATGCACAAAACGATTGAATTTTAATTGTAAAATTTATAATTATCATTACTAGTACAGTATTCACAGTTAAAAAAAGATAATACTCATGTGTGTTATTTTAAAACGTTCACTATTCTCAACATTTACAGTAAAAAATAGATAGATATAGATAGTATAAATAGTAATGGTCAACTTAGAAATACTTCACGCTGTATCCCGCACATAGCAGGGTAGGCAGAGGGAAACCTAGTGTTAAGACACTCCGTTCCCCATTATGCTTATGGTTAGATTACATTTAATTTTTATTTTATCAACAATGGAAATGCTCAGTTTGAACGTTTCACGTTGGTAACATTGAGCTAAAATGTGTCAAGGAACTACACTTACACTCGAAATTGAAATCGTACGGCTCACAATATATTTGTTTATGAAATGTGTGTAATGATGATAAAAAAATAGGGTTTTTTATCACATTATACGGGTTAGAATTAATTTGCATTTATATAAAAGAAACAAATTTATTTATTTTTTTGTTTTATGTAAAATATAAACAATGTTTTGTATTTGATAGTAGGTATACTACATTAAATACCAAAATGTTATGGGTTTGTATTTTATAGCAATTACCTATATTATAATAATATAATAACAATTACATAGAAAAATGCTCACAAAATAGCTAAAATTGTAAATTTAACAAGAAGTAAGGCGTCACACGAGTAACGGACGGACACAAAATTCTTTAATTAGTAATATAGATGCCGCACTGGCCGACCCACTTTAACACCAATATTTTGTAGGTCGTTTATCGCAGTCGTTCCCCCGGCACCGGCGCTCCACGCACCGCTATCTCACCGCCCGAAACTAAACCATTCAAATACCAAACATTTGTTGTACATTTCCTCGCCAATAGGCTATTGTTATAAATATAGTAATGGACATAACGTAATCTATATGTTACTGTGAGGTATTGTCGAGGTGTCGGTGCGGGTGGAGCGTTTCGCGCACTGTTACCGACACGAGTCAAGGCCGGAGTATTAGGAAATATCGTTTACTTACAAAATGCTCTTAATTACTCTCGAATAGTGTCAATGTTAATAGTTACACGTCAAATGCAAAGTCGGGTAATTTAGTTCATTTGGATAACTCAATTGTATCTGTAGTACAGGATGATGCTGGTTTGGCCTCGGCTACAGCTGCCAGCTGTAGTCCGATTGGTAGTTGCAGGTGTAGGTTAGAAGAGTTAAGTCAATCTATTTACGTAATGATAAGCGAACCAAGACTGGAGCAATTAAATCTTTGTGATGTAAATATTATATATCACCAAATAATTTATTGAATAAGTACCTATTGTGTTTTTTTATTTGTCCAAATATAATTAGAAAATATATTAATTAAGCTTCACTCTGTATCCAGTATATAACAGGGTAGCCTCACGAACCTAGTGTATTAAGACTCAACGCCGGCTTTTGCCTTGGTACCAGAGCTAAGAAACGAAAATAATAATAAAAATGATAATTCATTCCCCCGAGTGGAGATCGAACCCACAACCGACGCGTTCCAGTCACACCTCTGCGACACGACGGTAGGTAGTGACCATTCTAATTCTACCCCAAAATCGTTTAATACCTGTATTGATTCAGCAAACTACCGCTAAGTCGAACTGTACCTATGAATACACCGATACCTAATTTCAGCATTGCACGTAACAGAAATGTGTGTGAGTTTATTAGATAGCATAACTAAAGCACTACAGATTGTTGAAATAATTATTAAAATGAACCTTATATATAGTGACAAACGGTTTAAAATTCAGCTGCAATATAAATAATAAATGAATAATGATTTGGATAAATTGCAAAACTATAATTTTTAATTCTGTATAAGATTTTTTTTTAATTGAAAAATTTTCAAAGCATAATGTTAAATACGTAGCGTCCTACTTATTATGTAATTAGATAGTTGATTCGGACGATAGTGTTTTGTCTCTTTCTTATTAAACAAATGTTAGCCGTGAGTGACAGAGACAGAGGACGCTTAGCAGCCATTTAAGTTGAGCACAGGTTAAGGGAAGGGGCGATGTTAGTTTGTTACAATAGGTGCAATTGAACTGATATTGAATTACGGTCAAACTGGTTACAGATTCGATTTTTTTTTTACTCAAGCTACATTGCAGCTTCTATACGAAGAGTAGGCAGAGAGAAGCTAGTGTAAAACATAGACAGTTAAACATAAATAGTCGTACAGTAAATTTGAATAACAATAATAATAATAAAATACTAATTTTTAATATTAATATTTGTTATTAAAGGACTTGAGTGTTCGCATTATTTAATAGTAGTCAAAGTTTTTTTAAATGTGTGTTAATCGTAAATAACGAGATCAAGGACAACTTACTAGTTTACGTATTCATTCATTTCAAGGAAAATTATAGTACCTGGAAAGAAAAATGATTCATTTTAATACAATAAATAGCATATTTACAAAAGTAATTATAGATATTTCCGTTACGTAGCTTCACGCTTTTTCCCGCATTGCAAGTAATGCGAAGCTCCGTTCACCACTTTTCACGGAACTTTTGAATAACTGAATTACTGAATGAGAAACAACGCCACACTTTTAATAAAAATGATTAAATCAAACTAACTCCTCGAGTGGGAATCGAACCCACAGCCATTGCGTTTGTCCCACGTCGACCATCGTAATTTATTTTTCAATAGGTGAATATTTCAATTATAATATATTACGTAAATATAAATAGTTTTTATAAAGTTTATCATAGAAATTGCATATTGTTATCTTTACTATTGGTAATTTTTTTTTTAATTTACTAGAAAAACTAATAAGGCAAGGCAAGTCGTTGTGCATTATTCATTTTGCGTTATCTGTTAATTGCGTGATTAAGAAATAATCTATGGGCAATTATTACGTTATAAACAATATCGAACTAGTTTTAAAAGTAAAATAATAATAGATGTTATATATACATTTTTTTGGCTTCACGCTCTATCTCGCACATGTCAGGGTAGGCAGAGGGAACCTGGGAAACCTAGCTTTCAGATATTTCGTTCCCCATTGTTAGCTGAATTCTGGAGGCATTGCGCGCTG
The DNA here is from genome assembly GCA_037355905.1 of Heliconius aoede. NCBI lineage: Eukaryota > Metazoa > Arthropoda > Insecta > Lepidoptera > Nymphalidae > Heliconius > Heliconius aoede. Next base: position 1,196,062 of record JBAIZZ010000269.1, read on the forward strand.
TGTGCCAGAACTGTGCTCTGCCACGTTACCAGAGCAAAGAAATAAAAACATTAAATATTTCATATCCTCGAGTGGGAATCGAACCCACAACCATTCGCGTTCACACGTTTATGACTGACCTCATACTATGATACTCATTATTATGTTAAATACGATACATTCACAGTGTACTAAATAGTATACGTAGCGCCACTCGACCTTGTCTGTTTATCTGTAAGTCAATTACAGTACTCTATAGATCTTATAGTACCTACCTAACTACTAAAAATTATAATATTAACAATTTTATTTTTATGTATTTTTTATTTATTCAGACCAGTTGTGGCGTAGAGGAGTTCCACTGAAAAGAAAACAAGTTCGATTCCCAGGAAGAAATTAAATATATTAATTTCAGTTCCGCCACTCACCGCCCGCCAACGACGCCCGTCTTAGCACTACGTTGCGTTGCCTATCCTGCTGTGTGCGGGATACAGCGAGACGGTAAATAAAAACTAATTCACTATTGATAGTATTAGAATAATTAATATATTATGTAGTTCATATTACATAAACAATCCCTGAATAGATAGATAGATAGATAAAGCAAAACAAGATCTTTAGCGGAGGTTCAACAAATGTGTTTACTTTGTAGCAGTACCTATCACCTGTTACCATTAACTATTAATGACGCGACGCATTCAGATGTCAATTAAGATGTATAGTTTTAACACTTGAAACAAACAATCTTATAAATATGTATCTGTTATATAATTATTACGTTTCTTGTATATTTTTTCTCGCTATCTCGTTGTCTGTTCGATTTTGGTACATTGCTTGTTGAGTCACGGTACTCAACGCCGCAGTTAGTCTTATCAGAGCGGGAAAATAAAAATAATTAATTACCCCATGGATAGAATCCACAATTATCACGCTTGCAGCCAGACGCTGTTCCACTACCATACAGTAGCCTCGTTTATTATAACTTATATATTTGAAAATATATACAAGTCATTTTTTTTTTTATCTTTTTATATATAAATTTTTCTAAAGAAAGACATAATTCTATAAACAGCCAGGGAAATCCTATTCTGGTCGCGAGTATTAGCTTTAAATGTCGATCAGACACTAAAGGCACTGGAAATTTACGAAACACAATCTTAATCAGTGAAAACAAACAAAAAAAATCCCCACAAAGCAGGGACGGCTAAGGGAACTTAGGAAGTCAATGTCAAGGCACTCCTTTCCACTTTAAAACACTTCCGTTAACCACTTTCCGCCGAATTCTTTACGCATTGCGTGTTAAATCGAGGGATCTAAAAACCACGCTGCCGTATTATTATTATTATTATTAATTTCATTTCATTCAACCGAGTGGAAAACAAACCCACAACCGTCGTGTGTAAAATCGCACGCTGTTCCCATTGTGCCACGACAGTTTCAAATTATACATAGAAAAGGTAAACATGTATAAGATTGTTTATTTTTATATTTAGCTTCTGTGTTATTACACAATTAAGTAAAAACTTAACGACTGATTTATCCAAAACACTATTATATGTTCACTGACACAGAACATGGATAGACTTGTCGTTATTTCAAAATGGACACACGACGGCCGACCGTACACTCTTTATACGCCTACAATCATTCAGAAACCATCGCCATGATCAAACGTAAGGTCACAAATAGGACATCATATATCATTGGAGGCACTGTGAGGTCACTCCTGGCGCAATGGCACAAGCGTGTGACTGTAAAAGTTACACTTCAAGTCCAAATGGACTTCTTGAATTGATCAAATAAGGTTAAGGGATCTTTAAGAGTCGAGTCAATGGGGTTCTTCTAGGTAAGCGTGCTACATCTTAGACCCCGTCTTTACCTACGATTAGGTTAGACAGTGGTCAAACGCTTACCTATCACTGTTAAAAAAAAAAAAAAAAACATTACTATTTAGTAACCTAACCTTAAGTCTTCTTTCTTCTGATCTGGTCAATTTCACTGTCCTCAAAAATATTTGTAATATTTGTAGGCACGAAACCGAACCGATACAAGTGCATGTTCCAAGTCTAATCTTGAATAAATAATGATATTTGAGTCGTCGTTCCCAACCTCTACGTACAGACAGAGCTTCCCAAAGCTTACTATCAACCTTATATATATTGTGATAAGGATTATATTATATTGCTTTTAGTTTTTGTGGCCGTCTCACAAGACACGTCGCGATGAAGCGATTACTGCCGTAAAAAATACTGTTATTGTAGATTAACTTTAAGTATTAAAATTGTTTACTTTGTGTAATGAGTGCGAGAAACAGACGGTTGATTGTTAAAGATATAGGAAAAAAAAATAATTTTAAATCTCTTTTTTGTTTTTTTTTTGTCGTGCAGACAGTACTTTTGTTGTTTTTTTTTTGTTTCTACTATTTTAGAGACATCGATAATAGAAGCCTTCTCTGCAAGAGGCAAATAGAATTAGAAAAAAAATGTATAATAAAAATTGCAAATCTCACATTTTTCTTAATAAATGAATGAGATACAACTGTTTGTGTCGTTCGTGTCCTCTTATCAGAAAGTAATTATAAAACCAGATCTAAATGTCACGCGAATTCAGGGCCGCACCTTCACCACCACCGCGCCATCTACATCACTTGCGCTTAAAATTAAGTGTTACTTTGATAATAAATATCTGATAGAAACCATGTATACGCACAAATATATAGATAGATGAGGCCAACCCTGGCGCAGTGGACAAAGTGTAATTGTAAACACGATTGGTTGTGGGTTCTATTACTACTACAGTAAATGAAATATTTAATATTTCTATTTTCTTCAAACTGGTGTCGAGGCAAATAGTTGAGTTCCGTCACTCAATATGCAACGCCTCCTGAATTCGACGAAAAATGGGAAACGGAGATTTTATGATTAGATTCCCTCTATCTACCCTGTTATATGCGGAATACACAGTGACGCTAACAAAAAAAAAATGACGAGTTAGTTTGGTAAAACGCATTGATCTCAGGAACTAATGGTTTGAATTGAACAATTTTTGACTTGAACAGTTTGTTTAACGAAGATTTCTATATTATATCAGATTAATAATTTGATGTATATCACTGTACCAGCAGTCAGAGATATCTCAATTACTTATACTGTGTCATGTGTCAAACACAGTTCTTATTTATTTGGCCACGCGGGCGAAGTCACAAGTAAAGTATATTATAAAAATAACATATTCAAATAAAAACTACCGAAAACGAGATAAATAAAATTTTTTTTATTTACTTAACAATTCTCAACTCGCTTTTCTGTACATAATACTTTGCCATGTAATAAATCTACTATCACACGAGTTTAGGAATGCCTTCAAAGTAGATTATTTGCGATCTATGACTTTCATTGTGCCGAAGCGAAGCGAAGCGAAGAAGACCCGAACAATTGGGGCGAAGTGGAAGGAAAATTTGATAAATAAATAAGTAGGTATGTAGTTTGTAGAGAGTGGCGCGGCCTCGTGACGTCACGGAGGTCGCGGCGCTTCCTACCGCGAGTAGCGGACCGGCGACACAAAAAATACACCTTTAAAACTATTTGAAAATAAAAAACTGTGATTTCGTACGATTATACTATAACTAATATTTGTTGCTTCTTGAAGTCAAGGTAGGAAAAGGGTACCTAGTGTTAAGACAACGACTGCTCGACGACGATGCGTGTTGAATGGCGGAGCTCAACGCCGCGCTTTGTCTCGACGCCATACCGAACAAATAAATATTTTAAACAATACATTGCCTCGAGTTGCAATCGAACCCGCAACCAATCGCATTTACAGTGACACTTTGTGCCCCTGCGCCACGCGCCACGATTTGCCCAATATTTTATATTAAAAATAAATTGACTATAATAACTATTTATTTGTTTTCACTATAACAAAGATAATCGAAATTAACCTAACGGTGAAATGTAGCGCTTATAAGAGTCTGTCTGTCTATAAGAACTGTGGAGTTGTAATAGTATGTGACATACATTTGCAAATGTACCCGACAAGGCTGTGTGAGTCCAGTGAGTGAGTTACGTCGCGATGGAGGGTATTTAGATATTATTAGTATATACTTTCTGTACATTTATTGAGGAAAGTACAATATAACAAATTAAATGTTAGTAATAACATATATTTATTCATTTAGTATAATTAAAAAACAATAATGTTTTTCAAAAAGCATTTGTAGCAGTAGAGACTACAAATCCGTCATGGCGTAGGAGAACAAGCGTGAATGCATCATGACATTTGTAGGTTCGATTCCCACTCGGGAGAGTGAAATATTATTTATCAATATTTCCATTTCTTCGCTCTGGTGCCAACCAAGATTGAGTTCCGTCACTCAACACGTTAGATATTGAGGAACAGATAGTGTTAGCACTAGGTTCCCTCTGCGTACTCTACTTTACGCTGACTACAGTATGCAAAATATTATAAAATTATATGAGTCTTTCATGTACTCGGTTTTATTATAAATACATCTTGTACACCGGAACAGTACAAAAATTGTGGAATTTCCTGTCATACTTGATCATAATTAGACCGCGACTCATGAATCTAAGGTCAAATTCTTTCCTTACAGCATTTATATCTGCGACCTACAGTAACAGGACCTGCAGGCAAGATAGATAGATAGATAGATAGAAGTCGTTACACAAAATATTTTAATTATTGAACCCGGAACTTGTTTGCCTTACTTTAATTAATCAAGTATTTTATATCTACATTTTATTTACAAAAGAATTAATATCTATTCGGCGTCCATTATGAAGTGCTAAATTAAATTGCAGACGTAGGATAACATAACGGTACAGCCAATGAACTGTTAGCGATTCGTTTCAATCTCAAAATTCAATTTAAGTCGTGGCGCAGCGGCACAGGAGTATGTCTGTAAACGCGACCGGCTGTGAGTTCGATCCCCGCTCGAGAAATGAAATATTTATTAAAATTTATATTTTTATTTATTCACTCTATTGTCGAGGCAAAGCATGGCGTTGAGTTTTGCCACTCAACACACAATATCTTCAGAATCTGGTCTGCTGTGTGCGGGATACAGCGTGAAGCTGATTTTTTACAGTACAACGTATACATATAGATCGCTGAAACATCGATTGTACAAATAATTTTTCGACCTGCCGTCAATTAAATTTTTGTTCTGTGAATAAAAACCGCAGTGCACAATATATATTTTTTTTTGTATTATTAATTGATAGCCAAGCGGTTGAATATTGACGGCGGATTGCTTTCATTTGGAGAAAGATTCATTTGGTTTGGTCTTATCTCTTTGTTGTACTGAAACAATTCGTCAAAAATTATTTCTATATTGAAATAATTCTAGGCAGAGGGAACTTGGGAACCTAGTGTTCCGATTAAGATACTTCCGTTCTCCAGTTTCCACAGAATTCTGGAGATGGATAACTGGATGTTGAGTGGCGGAACTCAACGCCGTGAGTCCCATTTTATTCATCACCAACTATGTTTTTTCTAGAACAATTTAGAAAAACACTATGTACTACAACAATTACCTATTAAAAAGTATTCGAGAAGCAAAGCAAACTTTTGTTATAGCTCGTGATCGCATCGAGCAAGGTCGTCGAGAGGAAACGTAAAACACTCTTATAGTCATTTCAGTATACATTGAACTTATATAGTTAAAATATTTTAAGTATGTAGTGTTAAATCGTCAATGTCTACTGTATAATGAAAAATGTCCATAACAATTATAATATAGGTCCCAGGTTGGAATATTAATCTAAAAGTCTTTTTCGTATACATTGAATGTTTATAAGTAAAATATTTTAACCGCATGGTGTTGAATCTTCAATGTATAGTGTCGAACGAAAAGCGTTCGTATAAACTATAGACTATATTGTGTATATTGTTACGTGGGTCTGTAGTCGGAATAGAAATCGTTTTAGTGATGTCGTCACAACTCAGCGATTGTCAACATTCGCTTCATTCGCTCAATGAATGTAGTAAAGTAACGTAATAATAACGTACGAATTTATATGTACTGTAAATGAACACTAAATTGTTAATAATTTGAGGGGGTGTGACTGTAAACGCGACAGGTGTGAGTTCAATTCCCACTCGCAATACCTCCAGAAATCGACGGAAAGTGGTGAGCAGTGTCCAAACACTACCCCGCTACATGCGGGATGCAGCGTGACGCGTCGTTTCATGTTTATTTCGTTTATTTATTCTATTATACCACTTTAAATGTAAATAATACTATGAAAGCGTTGTACCATTACCGCCATGTTTACACGGTTTTAAATATAGAGCACTGTACGCGACGGTTCGCCTTTAATATTACGAAGTTACGTATCGCTTGCCCACGCGTAATCTCATTTGCGGCTGATTGCTCTAACTCTGACAAATAACTTATGCTATTTATTCAATCAAATTGTAAATTTGAAGACGACAATAGTTTTTATCTCTCTTTCTCTCTCTCTCTCTCTCTATCAATGCGCTCTAAATATTCGTAAACGATTACATAGTACGTTTAAAGATAAATACAAACAAACAAACAAAAACATCATAAAGCAAAGTTTTCAGTCGTAAAGCCGCGTGTACCATATTGACAGAGCGATACGATAAAGTAATTAAAAATGTAACGAACGCGAGACCCATCAAGAGACTGGTCGGCCTGAACTGTCTTATATCAACTAGTGGCGGCATCTAGCGTCTACATATGTAACTTTAGCGTTACGGCTTTTTGCCCCAATATACCAATATTTGCTTCCAATACACCAATGTTAGCGTTTCGACGAAATGAAACACACTATATATATATATATATATATATAATAGTGACACATTAGCGTCGAGTAATTACAATAATTATGAACGCAAATATCTAATGAGATATTGTCAGAAAATCCTTATTTTATATAATATTATATATAGTATATTGTATAATACATATGACAACAAAAGAAAGAAGTAGTTATAATTTTATGAAAATGAGTTCAGTCATTTTACACAAAAAGCTTGTTTCGTGTGAATGTAGTAGAGTGGGCTGTAGAGTCTCGATCCGGTTGACCTAAGAGTAAAGCTAGTGTCGAATCTAGCGATTTGTCGACAGACAAGTCGGCGGACAGTTTGTAAAAAGTTTCCGCTTTATAACAGCGTCGGAGTACGGTTTGGGGAAATAAAACGATATTATTGTGAGCCCAAAGAGACAAGGCATCGTTAAATTACATTTTTGTATTTTAAAATATTATATAATTATTGATTTGATTTTATATTAAATATGTATCGTTTAGAAAAATAAATTAATTCATGGACAAGATTATTTGACAATTTTGAGTTTTCCTTTGTAAGAACATAACTTCTGATATAAAAAATCAAATTAATACATTTTATAACACGTACCTATACTTATAAAGAGATAGAAAAGATATAATGACAGGTATACAGATTGTGAATTTATTATAATATTTGCTAAGAAATGTAATTCAGATTATCTTCTTTTAGGCAGAAATAGCAGGGTAGGCAGACACTCCGCTGCCCATTGTCCGCCAATGGGAATAGAACCCCAAACCTGTCATCTTTACAGTCCACACGCTTGATCAAATTATCTTTCGTTTATATTTATCAATAAACGGCCTCCCGCACGATACGGATACAGGGTAGACAGGGGTTGGTAGTAATGATTCACCCCGCATTTTTTGGACAATGTAGCGTTTAGAGTTACTAAGCTGAGAGGGGGGGATACGAAGATGTTTTGAATAACTCGAAAATTGAACCCACAACCACAGCATTTGTAGAGAACATGTCCAAATGACAGTGACAGTTGTAAGTTGGGGGGTAAGATTTATTTTCATTTTACCCGGTCTCTTAAGCATGATGCGGCGTTGAGTTCCACCACTTATTGGCTAATTTTAGCACTAGATTTTTCTGCCTATTTTACAAAAATAATAGACAAAACATTAAGTAAAGTGATCAAATATAATGTTTGAGTTGTTCATTCGATAGACGCCATCCACTGACTTGAATTCATGAATACATATTATCTTAGTCTTGTAATGTAGAGCTGTTATCTTATCGCTTTCAAGTATTGTCTGCGGGATTTTTTTTTTAGCTTCTATATTATGTCAGGGTAGAAGGAACCTGGGAACCTAGTTTTAAAACACTCCGTTCCCATGAGGACAATTCCGTTGCCCACTTTCCGCCAAATTCTGGAGGTGATGCATGTTGAGTGGCGGTACTCAACACATTTTAAGTTTAACTAACAAATTTACTTAAAATATTCTTTTCTTCCTATCTTTATATAATTATATAATTTCGTACTAAATTTTATTATTCTTTGTTTGTTTATATTATGTTTGTCTAATTATTTATATGTAAGCAAAATGTACATACTTAAGTGTATATATACATTTATATTTCATTCATTTATATGTATATATTTTTTTGATTGCCTTCATATCAAAAAATCGAAAAGTTTAAGACTTACGAGAGATCACTGTGGATTTAATTAATTTTCAAATTGCGCTACCATTTAAAATTATTAAAAATGAAGTTAAAATAATTATTAAAATATTAATTATTCTAGATAATAAATAGAATTTATTCTCGTATTAATATGTTTATTTGACGTGAAAATATATAACAGTAATACACAATCGATAACTGTTAGTTCAACATACAATCAACGCCATATTTATCAGTTATTGGCCTTTCCGTTGCCTTATCTATATAAAAACAAATTATTAATTACCTTTTTTTTTCTTTAGCTGTATCCCGCCTTTAACCCTTAACGCCTTTTTAACGGCGTAATTAAACGCCGGAACTCTCCATGTTACCAGAATGACAAAATGAAAATATTCATAATATTAATTAATTCCCGCGAGCGGGAATCGAACCCACAACAATTCCATTTATTATCAAACGCTCTCACACTGCGCAATGATAGCCTACATCACATATAACATACTAGAATAATAAATATTTCCACGAATTTTTACCTAAAACCAGTCACATCCCAACTGGGCCTCTACGACCTCTATACTATTTTTCAAATATAAAATTGATATAACTTCATAAAAACCTTAAATATAACAACTGCTTGTTTTGTTGACTAGATGCCAGCCGTAGGAGCACAAAATGTGGCTGTTAACGCGACAGGTTGTGAGTTCGATTCCCACTCGAGGAAATTAAATATTTAATATTTTGAGAAATTAAAATTTGAGAATTAAAATGAGAAACGGAGTGTCTTAATATTAGGTACCCACAGGTTTCCCTGTTGTGCGCTGGATACAGTGTGATACAAAAAAAAGACTATTTTATTTAACCTTATTTTAGATCGTTTTTTTTTCTATTTTTCTTCCATTTCTATGCCACAGCAAAACCTCGTTAGAGTTAAAAGTAACGTAAACGTGATAATTGTTAAGTGTTCCGCGTCTTATCATTAGCGAGACCGTAGCGGACTCATTTGATCGGATTGCCTATTAACGTATATTTGGTAATAAATGGCTGGAAATGTGTGTAGGTAGGTAAACAGAAACGTAACGGAAAAAATTTATAATTTCACATTTTTTTTTCAATTTATTTGAGATTTTAGATAGTTTTGTTTTGAAGCCGTCGTGTCCTGTCCCTGTGGCGCAGGGGTGAGACAGTGATGTGACAGTAGTGAGTTCGATTACTCGAGGAGTGACATTACGTTCTACGTTATGTTCTAGTAATTGTCAACACGCTATGACATCAGAGTTCGGTGGAAAGTAGGGAACGGAAGTGCCTTAATTTGATAGGTGTGCCTTAACCCCAGGTACTCAGTTTCCCTCTGCCTATTGTACGTCGAGAAGAACATTCACTTGTAAATAAGAGATTTATTTATAATCTTGTCATACAGTAGTAACCAAAACTTCTAACTCTATTGTTAGTTTGGAGCATTGTGTTGCTTACAAACTACATGCGTTGTTTAGTAGGTAACCGTTCAACTCGTAACTCGTTAGCTTTTTAGATCTAAATTAACCTTTTTTTAAAAAAAAAAAGTTCTACAGATCCAAAAGAAAATAATATACTCTTTATAGAAAATATATAAATTTTGCCGAACTCAACGCGAAAATAAAAATATTAAATGTTCCGTCACCTCGAGTGGAATCAAACCCGCACCCGCTTATCCCCGCGCAACAACGGCTTTGTTTGTATTGGATTATAAAAAATATATACTAATATTAACAGTAACTGATAAAAACTACAAATAGAAATTTTCTATTCCACTCAAACACATAAATAACATTGTAACCTAATAGAGGAACAGACGACTCGCGCGGCGAATATAATACTACGAGAAAATAAGACCCGCTTTCACTTTGTGTGTTCTAACTAAACTTATATTAATTAGTATTTCTTTATTGTAGTTTATATATTGTAGTTAGCAGCGTGATTGTAACACGACGGTTGTGGGTTCGATCCATAGATTCAATAAATAGAGACAAGTTATGGTAAATTTTAAAAATACTTTTGTACTGTAACTAAGAGAAGCTCCTACTCTTATTAAGAAAGCTTACAACACACCGCTATACAGTGTGTTTCAAAAGTGACATATTGACGCAATTACCGAGTTGATATGTACTCAATGTACCAACCTATAAGGACGAATGAAAATAGCTCTTATTACTTTCTAATATAGACTATATAGAAGACGGTATAAGAAATGTATAGAAAAGTTAAAATATTAGACTATTTAAATAACAATTGGCTGGTATACTTAAATTAAAACTTAAAAAAGCGTTTACATTTTCTTTATACCAATTGTATGTAAATTGACAGAGAAAACTGCTTTGTTTTGCCTTTCTTGTGATGACATTTGACAAAGTTTTCTCTGTCTTACTGTACCTTGTACATTAATCAAGAGTAGTAAAAATTTGGTAATATATGTAAATATAATATATTAAAGATTTCTTTTGTGTATATTGTATAATTGTCTAGAAATAAAGATCAACTACCTAAACTTTAACTGGACCGTAACAAACATATGTAGCAATTATTAATATAATATAATAAAGCGCGGTACAAATCTTGGAAGGAAAACTAACTCAAATGGGAATCGAAGGCAAAACTGTCGAATCGAGTTTACAGTCAGACTAAAGAAAAAAAAATTATGTTAATATTTTTTAAATTTAGGATTAGAATTAGGTACAATTCATATAATATTTTATAACGGCGTAATGTAAATTTGCAACATAGTTAAAGTAAAACACAGCATTAATTTCATTCAGAATCGATGATTTCTCTCAAACGATCAACGTCTGTTTACTTGTCCTTTCACTTAATTAACATGATAGATAAGCACACCTACTTGTGGGATTTGAACCTACACTATTTACATATGTTAATAGTAGTCATTTATTAACACAAAATCTATTCTAAGTTTAAATATATCTTTATCATATCGCTATCAATCTATGTAATCCACTGACAGCCAGCATTGTCTTTAAATACGCTTCTTTGCTTTTCTTCTTTGTTTGTACGACGTATTACAATATTTTTGCCCTACTTTGATTACGTTCCTTTGTGTGATTTCGTTATAATTTACATTATATACATATTATATATATATATATATATCAATATTTGTCATTTTTTAAAATTTATATATATGAAATTATGCATTTAAATGATATGTCTATTATAAAAAAAAATTAAAAAGAACTGAATTAAGTAATTTATTATAAACAACTAAATAATAGACTAGGCCATGCGTATATTTCTATAAAAAAAAAATAAAAAATAAAGAATAGTGTGTGGATTCATAATATGGATTCCAGTGAGAGCCTGCCTGCACCCTATTTCGCGAGACGCTCCCCGCCCTTATTAGAGTACAGCACACCGTACAAGACAAAACCGATCATAATAACACTAGCATAAGGTTCAAAAGATTTTACAATGCGAAATTTCATTCGTTTCTCTATAATACAGCCAAATATGATCGAAACTGTTACGATAATAAAAGTCTTGAGGTATATTTAGGTTAAAGGAAGAACCAACAAAGTATAGAAACTTTGTGTTTTTAGTATTTAAAATGTAACTACAATTATATTATAATGTGATTTTAGAGAAATATTATAATAAAATAGAGATTTGGCAAAAAAAAACTATCATAAGAAAAAAATATTTTATTTAATACGAACCGGGATGCAGTTTAAGGCTTTCGTGGCAGTGTGGGGTAACGTTAGAGTGTAAACGCTTTGTCTGTGGGTTCCATGCTCACTCAGAGAAATTAATTATTCGCTTTTCCCCCTTTCTAGCAAGACATCTGTTCAGTATTGAGTTTCTCAACGTAACGTAACGAAAGAGGAGGACGGAGAGTCATGGCACTAACATATGTCTGCTTACACGCCTTCACGGTCTGTTTATTATGGAATAGTATCAAAATAAACGGGAAAATAATAAAACACAATATAACATCGATAATACAGTATTGACAATAACAGTATTACCGTCGAAACTAACGTACGTCACGGCGTCAGTGTCTATTTATAGATCGCTGTTCAATTTCGAACATCTTAAATTGAGATTTTAAACTATCTCATTATTTAACGGAAACTTGGGTTTTGTATATTTTGAAAACGATATCAAACAGTGTTTTTAATGAGACCACCGTAGTGGAGGTGGCAGTGGGTTCGATTTCCGATCGGAGAAAGGAAATCCGTCACTCAGAGCGCAATGTCTTGAATTCTGCCACAAGCGTACAGCTACATATCCTGATTTAATTTTGTCGATTAAGTATCGAATCCACAACCTGTCGCATTTACACACTGTCACACGCTAAGCCACGACATTATATATTTAATTATTTACAAATAACTAAACAAATATTTTGAATCGTTATTTTTATTATTTTACCAACATTGTATCTAGAACCGCTATACGAAGTTATACATGAAACTTGAAACTAATGTATTACATCTTATATATCACGCCAATGCGGGCGAAGCCACAGATTCTATTCAGTTATGGAGAAAACATTTGTTAATATTCAACTGGTAAACGTTTTTATTTACTGCGATAAGACCACATTATATTTATATGATAAAAATTGCATTATCTCGACAATGGATGAAAAATATATAATTTAATTTTTTTATATTAACATAACAGTCTTTGCTAGAAATTCTGGAATATTTTATATAAGCTCTCGAGTAAGTAATAGTAATCATATTTCACACGGAGATGGAATGCTAGTTGTTCAACGCAATAAGCAAGACTGGTCGGAAACTAGACGACTGACAAACGGCAAAATGTTAAAAAGTATTATAAAATAATTCCAAAAATAATTATATCGATAAATAATAAATATATATGCAAAAACAGTTAATACTTTTTTTGGTTAAAATTAAAAATCAAATTAAATCAGCTTCACGCTGTATCCCGCATACAGGAGCGTAGGCAGAGGGAACCTCGTGTTAAGACACTCCGTTCCCCACTTTCTGGAGATTAAAATTAAATAATACATAAATACTTAATATGTGTTAAAAAAATAATAATTGATACACTCCGACGCAAGTAATGACCGTAAATGGGTAATCAGAAATACGTACACATTTAAGGATAAATAATTTATCCTTGTTCTGTGAAAGCGAAGAAGCAACGTCACTCAAAAACGAACCAGCGAGTCAATTTTTCCCATTATTACTTCAAAAATTTTAGTTATTATACTTATCATTACTAGTCAGTTATGACGTGTACTGAGATTTACAATTGATGAGAAAGGAAGTAGCCGAGAGAAAAAAAAACTACTGTATTGTCATGGGACTTTTACAGTTGGATAGCGCAGACTTCCGGTGACACGTATACAGCGTGTTCCGTGAAGTTAGATGTTAGCCGAGGAGGTTAAACGCCACGGCCGGTCTATCAGACTAGTGTGATATAGAAGTCATTAGACTTTATACGTGCAAGATCGTATATTAATTGCAAGGGAAAGTTTCGTATCTAACACTAATTTCTTTGTCCGCACCATCGCATACCAATCGGTTACGTCATGGGCGTCACGAATACTCCCCCTCCTAACTCCCGGCCCCCTCTCGCCCCTCCTCCTTCCTCAGCCCCATGTTATCAATCATTCCTACTCATTATTAAAACACTTTTCTTATTTTATTAAACCCTTATATTATCAGGCATAATGATTGGAAAAAAAAAAGAGTCCTCTGTTCATTTTCGATACAATAATATGTTCTTTAGTGATGTGCAATAAAGTTGATTTTCGTTTAAACATGAAATTGTCGTTTGAAACGATTCATCATTTACATAATAATAAAAAGTTCAAGACGATTGTATATTCAAACTATCACGTACTCTTTATTGTGTCATGTCAACTTATTTTTAATCATGTTGCAGTATACGATTTATTAAAAAAATCTTTATAAATCAAAATACTTTATTACTTTAATGCACGCTTAAACCAATCAGCTATATATATTTTCTCATAATAATAACAATGATTATTAATGAACATCTGTGTAGATTCTGTCAATAGGCCGCAAATGCCTTTCCAAAACCAGTTCCAGCATATTTTTTTCCATCATCCTATATATATTTACTAATTACTCATTTGGGAGTCAAACCTCTACTCTACCGGAGTCAGAGTAGAGTATGAAAGTTACCTCAAATTGAGTAATTACTCATTCACGTGTCACCTTTATGTATATCTCTACCGGAGTCAAAGTAGAGTATAAAAGTTACCTGTTAATTAAACAAAGAGGTCGGTCTGTGACGATACACACAGGCATGCACTAGCACATGGACGTGGATGTGGATCGAGTGCGGGCAGCGGGACGCGGCCGTCGCACGTCAGCCCGCGGGCGGCTATCGGCAAAGACTGTTTTGTTAGCCTGCTGTACACTGTACAGTACTCTCAACGAGCATTGGACGAACAAGAGTTATATTTTCTGAGCGTTTGCGTTTTGTTTGAAAAGGAATAAAATTATCAAAATTAAAATATATCCTAATATCAAATCTGCACAACTATCTACAGCTGTAGATTAATTTTAAATTGGCCATGACTCGTCGGCAGCACTGTACACTGTACGGGCACGAGCGGCGAACAGCTGATGTAGCGCACACCTGTGCATTATCAGCCACCAGCCAATACGCTCTCAGAGCGTCGCCGGCGCATTTCTCAACGTTAACACCGCTCTATAGGTTGTTTGAACATATGACCCTGTCGTTTTATTGAGAGATTGAACCAAGATTATTTTCTTTTATAATAGGCCCATATATATTATTACTAAAAAAGCAAATGTTTTCGAGGCCGTCGTGGCGTAGGGGCAGACGGTTGTGGGTTCGATCCCAAATCGCGAAAATGAAATATTTCATAGTTTTATGTTATGCTCTGGTGTCAAACGCGGCGTTGAGATCAGCCACTCAACAGGCAATGTCTCGAAAAAATCGGCGAAAGTGGGGAATGATGTATCATAACTCTAAGTTAACCTGCCGTATGCCAGATACAATTTGAATATAATTTAATTTAGATTTTCAATTTTTAAGTTTAATCTTATAATTAAAATGGCAGTAAGTTCAAATGAGCTCGGAGAAAATTTATATAGTTAAATTAGTAGGAACTATAGTTTTTAAGTTGGAATGCTTATTTCTTGCTCGTTAACGATACTTAATTGCATAACTATAGCACGAGGTGCTTGCGCACTCGAGTTATAAATACATTTTGTTATAACTATAATACATATATTCTCACTCTTATTATAACTTCTGTCATTCACCTTATCGATCATACCTATATAAAAATTGTACGTAACTTTAAATATTTAACTTATTAAAATAAAATTTACAAATTTTAAGCTAATAAGATACTTTCTGATCTGGGAAAAATATACAAAAGATAAAGCCAGTCGTGGCGCAGGTGTTATAATGATGACAGGTCGTGGGTTCGACTCCCATTCCGAAAAGCACAGCGTTGAGTTCTGCCACTCAATACACAGTGCCTTCAGAATTCGTGATCAGCTTGAATCTAAAAAAAAATATCGAAGAATTTACAATGCACACAATTTTTTTGCTAACTCCTTTTCACGATACTTTTGTTCCACTTTAATCAATGGCGCCTTCTTTCATTTTCTATGGATTACGTGTACAGGCGCGACATATACGTGCAACTGAATATATTTGCACCGGATCATATTACTTTAAAAAAAATTCTTCGAATGGAAATCGAACCTACAACCTACAACTGGCCTCAAACAGCTGATAAGCAGCCTCATATAATAATTTAGCAAGATGACAGACTGTCGTGGCATAGTCGAGTGACGACAACACATAATTAACTGTACATACTTAACCTTTTACCTGCAGTGTATGCAACGCATGTGTCAAATATGTGTGAAATATATATTTCGAAAATTACTATGAATTTTGTTACTGTAGTAAATTTTTAATGGACAGTAAACTTTAATAACATTCTTCCTAATTATGTAGTGGAATATAATATACATGCTTTATTATTTTAAATTGTAAATTATGATAAATAAATATTCTTCCAAATTTTTCGATTTTATTTACAGTATTTAATAACTTTGAACTACCCTAGACCTAGTGTACCTATGTTCTGAGAGTTAGAGGCTGACAGAAAGGTTGTATTTTAAAATATGACATTTACATACAAGATATCCAAAAAGTAATTATAAAACATATATACATATAACTATCTACAAATATTTAAAAAGGACTTCTGTTACTTAAATTGGACTATAAAAGAAACAATTATTACATGTTGATAGAACAATGATCCACAGGCCAATATTAATTAGATAAGAGCGGAAGGACGGACAGACAAACTCTACATATTTGGCCCCGAACACCTTGTGTCAACTATCCACTGCCTGGTTGACTGCGATCACACTTTCACAATACGCCTGGCGACATTCCACGTCGATTCTTTAATCAGTACAGTACAGTAACGTTGAATGTAGGTTAAATAGAAGTATGACTTTGATTATGGAAGAGGATTTTTAAAATATCCTGGTGTTCTTTGAAAAAATTACCTTTGTTGGAGCAAGGGCCCAAGTGTGACTTATAGTCAATCACGCGACTGGTTGTGGGTTCAATCCCCACTCGAGAATATGACATTTTATTTTTATTTCTTCGCTCTGGTGTCGATGCAAACATAGGAACACAGCGACACTCAAAACGAATTGCCTCCAGATTTCAGCAGATAATGCCCCGCAGTGTGCGGGATAGAGCGTGAAGTTGATTTATAATTCATATTCCACATTCAATATGAAATTTTAGCGGGATTTTGAGTTATTAATATTTCACAAATTTTCAAGAACACAGACAGCTACAGCGAGCATATTATTTAACCATTCTTGGCAAGATTATATATTCATATAATTGGCTTGTGACGTATAATCTTTGCTTTCACGTTCGTTCATTTGAGCTAATGCACGTGTAAATTAATCATAGGTATACATAATATATATTTGAAGCTATCTTAGGAGCACAAACGCGACAGTTGTGGGTTCGATTTCCATCGCGAGTAAAAAATTATTTTCATTTTCTCACTCTAGTTTCAAGACAAAATGCGGCGTTGAACATCTAGTTTCTGCCGATTAACGAATTAACTTACTAATGTCTCGAAAACCTGATTGAAAGTGAGGAGCGGAGTATCTAAACACTAAGGGGGACCCCCTGTCTACAGGCGGGATATAGAGTGAAGCTAAAAAAGTGCATTTTTTTTCCAAAAAACTTTAATTTAGACACAAAATAGTAGCCACAACTCTAAACGGTAGCAAATTCGAAAAAATCCAAATAGGATCACATAGAAAAACAGATATTAAGAGCATCATACAACAAGCGCAAGCTTGAAGAAGCGCGCGTGCAATGACACCGAATCGTATTAGACTTGTAAAGCTGTAAGGCAAGTTCACATTAAATTTATTCGTTTCTTTGTAAATTTATATAATTTTATTATTTTTTGAAAATGTACGTGAAATATGAGTTATTGTTTTATTATGAAAAAACAATGTTTTGAAATGTTTTAATTTAAACGTTAACTGATATTAACTGCTGTCTTATATATATATTAACATATAGTAGACTTATATTAATAATTGGTAACTTCCGAAAACTGATAAACTAATTTCATTTCATATTACAATTTAATAATAAAATTTTAAATAAACAGCCTGCATACAATTTTAAATTCCTGTCATTAATACGAAAAATAATTCTAAATCAAAACAAATGATCCAATATTAGTATCTAACAAAAACTTTTTTTATTTTCACACATCTTGGCTCTACGAGTACCTGCTCCTGCTCCTGCTCAATAAACCAGAGACAGATCACCTACTTTTTTTTCTTTTCCACCTATTAAAGATGCTATACCTATTAGGATATACGGTACAAAAGGGTGAAACTCACACTACTATTTATTATACCAGTTTTTTTCTATTTGACTTACCACAAATAGCATAAAACAATATACATTCAGAAATCGGTGAACAGTGGGGAACGAATTGTCTTAACACTAGGTTCCCTCTGTCTAACCTGCTGTGGCGCGGGATACAGCGTTAACCTGATTTATTATATATATATAATACAACTAATTACTTATTTCTTCATAATCGATACAAAAAGCAGGCGATTTTGAAGAAACTTGAACTCATGACGTATAGTGGCATTACGTAATGTATGAGTTTAACACTAAGTGATCCTTGAACCGCGACAGACCGTAAGCAACGGCCTTATGCGAGCGTGACCGGTGTTATCATGTCGGTACATTGACTTTAACTTTTAATACTAACTTATTATATAGATATAATAGATAAGTTAACTGAGGGAGGTTTGGTTAATTAGGTTAAATTATTTAACTGGAGATATAATACGTTTTCATGTTAAGTTGTGCAAGTTTGTTAAAGTTAGTGTTAAAACACTTCGTTCCTATTAAGAGGATTTGCCCCCGCGTTTACATTCGCACGCTTGTCCCGCTACGCCAGGACTGGATTCAAACGGCATACATTTTGTACAAATATATTATATAATTGCTTAATATTCATAAAATAACTAATAATATAAATGAATTAAATATTTATAGAGCACGATAACAGATTTGGTGCAAGTCTGCGTAAAACTTGTCGTCGTGTGTTGTGTGCTCATGTTATAATCTCTATAGCACCGTCCTATGTCAGTGTTGCCATATATTACTTTGATTTATATTTCAAAACTTGTTGTCAAATAATTATTATTAACTGTAATCTTTAAAGTAAAGTTAACTTTTCAAAACTATAATTCTTAATTTATATTAAAAAAAAAACTATGTTTTTAGAAATAATTATAAATCCAATAATAATAGATAAGTTATAAGGAAACGCCATTTAATTTGGAGTTTCTATTATTTATCCATTTTAACAATAGCGAACAATAAAATAATACAAGTTTCGACATGTTTGTAGCAAGAGCCAAGTCTATCTGTTTCACAACTCTATAAAATTGAATGTTTAATATTACACTGATCGTTTGAATAGTTCTCATAAGTTATCTTTTTGGTTTTTACATGAGCTTAAATACGTATATATATATATATATATATATATTGTATATATTGACGTCAAGGAAGGACAATTGCAGAAATGTCATTACGTAAAATACAATAAAACCCAAGAAAAATCGCAAATCTAATTATTTTTCTGATAAAAACAAATATAAAATTTCCCTTGAATAAACTACAATATTCGTAGAATGTGACGTTATTAAAATTCTTTATGCTTGCAATGGAGAAAAATGACGCAGAACTCTTTAAGGTTTAGGCATGCGCGCTAATGCTGCAAATTGATAGTCGGGTGACAGAGCTGTAGCGCACCAGCTATTATAGTAGCCATGGAATATGGATTAAACGAGGACAAAATGTTCTATAATATAAGAATTCAGCTATTTTACTCTACAATATAAAGATATTTAGTACATAGTGGTAATACACTCCGTTCTCTCCACTTCCCACTCTTCACAGAATAGCGGAACTCAACGCCGTGTTGTGCCTTGTTACCAAGGAGCTTATTAATGCGTGCTACAAATTAATAGTCAACTGACATAGTTGACAAAAATATATGTTTATTTATATTTTAAATACCAGTTCTTATTGTTTTTGTTTTAATTGACAATATATAGATATATATATATATATTATGATGTTAGTATATTTCATTTTATGCAGAAAAACGTCAGTTAAGTCTTGAGTCTCTGAGCACATTTAATTTAATTCTATATGCACAGATTTAACGAGTTTAACGTAATATACGTTTTAAAGCCAGCGAGTAAAATACGGAGTACGGAGATATACATAATATATATATATAATAATAATTTGTAACACGTGCTCGAAGCGTCGTTAAAATAAATAACATACAGTATTTTATATTAATTTTATTTACAATTTTTACCATTTTTTTCCCGTAAGTAATGTGAAAAGACATACGTGTATAATGACAGCTCTTCTCGTTCTTCGCTTCCCGTTAGAAATTAGATAGACATTGTGTGTTGCGTTTTAGCTCGGAAAAAACGTTATAACATATAGTATAGCGTATCTGGTACAGTAGATTAATTTTATTTTCGATTTTTTTTTCCTTCTTTTGTTATTTTTATTCCCACACTCAGCAGGGTAGGCAAAGGGAATCTGAACCTGCCCCTAATCTGTACCTAGTGCTAAGACACTCCGCTCCCAGGCAATTCGTATTGAGTGGCGAAACTCAACGCCACGCTTTGCCTCATTACCGGATTGAGGAAGTGAGAATATAATAATTTATCGAATGAGAATCGAATTCTCAGCCATCGCTCTTACTCTCGCACGCTTGTGCCCCTTTTCCACTCCGGGCCTCTTTATAGCAATTAACATAATAATTAAACTTTAAACTAAATATAGTTACACTTGGATACAACAAACTGACGTCATATCCATATATCACAATGTCATTAAAAAATGCCGGTTTTTTATTGGTCTCGTGAAACGTTGAACTGGCGGACCGTTCAGCCGGAACCTCTAACTTCCTCGGATCAAGGCATGCCGCATAATAGATTACAGAACTCAAAACCTTGCCTAACACAAGCACTGTTACACGGATAATATTTGACCTAAATATTGAGTCTGTAATGATTTTGCAATATCACTTTAGCCTATAATAACTTATAATGTATAAAAAAATTAACATATTTATGTATAGTATATTTAAAAATAAAATAAATAAATCAGCTTCACGCTGTATTCCACATACAAAGGGTAGGCAAAGGGAACCTAGTTTTGACACGCTGCCCTGACACGCTCTACCTCGACATCAGAGCGAAGAAATGAAAATATTAATTTAAACATAATATTTCATACCCTTGAGTGGGGATCAAACCCACAACTGACGCAGTGCAGTGCGTCACGACTCTCGACAACACTGTGCCTCTGCGCCACGACTCTCGACGTCACATTCTTTATTCTAATAAAAAATTGAAATACAATAACTATTAACACAAACATATCACTTCTTAAAAAAACATACGAAGTCTCTCTCTCTCTCTCTCTATTTAAGTAGCATAAGCCACTTAAAAATAATATTTTGAATGAAAAAAATAACAACAAAATATAGTGATTGTCTCAGTTCTGTGGCGTTGGTTTGAGGCGACGCGCCGCGCAAGGTTGGCGAGAACGCGAGGTCAATGAACACGGCTTTCAACCCAAATACCTAAAGCTGAGGGCGAATTAGGAAGATCGGAAAAAAATATGTTTCTATCGCAGTTTGTAGTGAAAATTAATAGAAATTAAATATTTTTAAACAATCAAATATGTGTTTTAATTTTCAAATTTAAGTAAGTACTATAGATTATAAAAATAATTTTTTTTTCAGCGTCACGCTGCACGCGCAAAGCTGATAATCCGTTCCCCATTTTCAACAGAATTCACAACGCTTTGCCTCGATACTAGAGCGAAGAAGTCAAAATAATAAATATTTCATTTCCACGAGTGGAAATCGAACCCACAACCTGTCGACAAACTCCTCAGCCACAAACGTGTCATGTATAAAACTAAATTGAATATAAATAAACATTTAAAGGATCAAATTTTTATATGCTCAAGAAAAAAAATAATAATTTCATACACAATTAATATAAATTTACTTGATAATTATTAATTTTATGAAATTTTAAATTATTTTAAGTTATTTAAGTTTATGAAATGTTGACACCTCGTTGTAGGTGGTATGATTTAAAACGAAGGCTAATTACAAATTATATGCAAATATCAAAAGGTAAACATGAAAAAAAGAAGTTGATAATTAAAGTATACAAATACTTCCTTTTAACTTTAGACACTTTTTCCGTAAATTCTTCGTTAAAACACAACTAATATTATTCTAAATTAATATATTCTATTTTATGGTATTAAAGTACATAAATTGGATATAGTCCGCCCACATAGCGAACTTTAATCTTTGTAAATATTTTGTCCTTCTGCCACTCTGGCATGAGAATTTCGAGATCAACGCTTCGTGTGGATTTCATTACATCGATCTACTTTTATAGTTTCAAGGTAAGTTGTGATAAGGGTTATTTCAAATTAATTATATTAAGGTTGATTGAACCTAGGGTTAAGACACTCCTTTCCCGATTTTCCGACGAGTTCTAGATGCGTGTTGGGTGTAGAAACTCAACGCCGCCCTTTATATTATGTAACACCAGAGCGACGAAATGAAAATAAACATTTTAATAAATATTTAATTTCCTCGAGTTGGGATCGAACCCACAACCAATCGCGATTACAGTCACGCACTAGTGCCCCTGCACTACGAATTAATTTAATTATTTTATTTTAAGCGCATACCTGTTTTTGATAGAATATTGTTATAGTTTAATGGTCGAAGTAAACCTCACTTTGTTCAGCCAGATAGACGAAACCCTAAAACACACACACACACACAAAGTATACTAACTAAATGTAAAAGTTCTGGGTTCGACTCCCACTCTTAACACGTCTTAGCACCAGGTTCCCTCTACATACCCTGCTGTGTGCGGGATACAGCGTGAAGCTGAATTTTTAATAGTTGAATATATTATTTATATTTATATTTTAAATAGTTAATAGCTGAATTTTTAATAATCTTTACCCTTAGAGTAATTACAATATAATTTCTTTAAATAATTTAAGCAATAAATATATATTTAATAAAAAACAAATCTCACAAAATTCAAAAACTCAATCAACAACTAAAACGAGATCCCCAAGATATATGAATGAATCCAAAGCGCGATATCTCAGCGGATATTAAATGCGTCCCAATAACCGGCTGTCATTCTCTTTAGAAGCGCAGTTGGTCACCGAGTCGAAGGTTTTTTTTATAAGGTGATAATATATGTCATTCAGCGGTGGTCGGTGATGTCTTGAAACCTGCTGCTACTGTTGACAACCTGTTTAAGATATTAATTAATATTTTGTTTATCTATTATATTATAATATTTTATTTGGATTCTATTGACGCCGTCGTTGCGCAGCGGCATAAGGATGTGACTGTAACACGACGTTGTGGGTTCGATCCCCACTCGAGGAAGTGAAATATAAATTGATAAATATTAGTATTATATAATTTTTTTATTGTAATTTCGTAATAAAATTAGTATACAAATAAAACAAAACTAGATACTAGCCCTATAGCAGTTAATTTGAGACTTTACCAATCTTATTTATTCGTTTATCACGCTCTTTATAGCCAATTGTTGCCAAGAAGTTACTTTATGACAATTTAAAATATTGTACTACACCAATTTATCTAATTGTACAGACAAGAAAAATTATTATATGTATTATAATATTTATATATTTTTCGCAGCGTTTAGTTCCACCACTTAACATTGAGGAGACTGACTGAGACTGACTGAGAAGAAATAAAAAATTGTCAGAGCAAAGAAATAAAAATATTTAATTTCTTTGAGTGGAAACCGAACCCCCGACGCTGTCGTTTAAGTTAAATATTAAACTTTTAGGCTATGACTGTTCATATTATATAAAATGTAGTCTCGAACCAGCACTCGAGGACCGGAGACGGAGGTTGATCTCAATCGTAAAGGTCATTGTGAAGTGGATTAATCAAGACAATATTAATGAAAAAATGATCAATGTAACAGGATGAAATAGCAAAGATTGACGAGCTAACGGCTGTGGGTTCAATTCCTACCCCTGCTATGTCCAGGATAAGCGTGAAAAAGAAAATATTTTTGAAATAAAAGTAGCATATTTCAATCAAAAAATTATTAAAAGGTATTTAAAAGCATATGCATAAGAAAGAGAAAATAAAAAAAGTATTTTTCCTCGGTGGGAATCGAACCCAAAATAGTTGCGTTTACAATCAGATGCTGTGCCGCTGTTCCGTGACAACCTCAATCTAACTGTACTTGTACTTAGCAAACAGTTTAAGTTGACATTACCGATCTAAGATAAACAAACTATGATAATTACAACGTTAATAATACCGATATTGTAGTCAATTAGTAATATATGTTTTAAATATTTACTATATATATTTTTATCTTCACGCTGTCTGTATCTTTGTAAAGAAAACCTTTGTGGAATATTTATACCTTGGTTCGAATCCAATATTTTATGATATCATAGTTTCATACTACACATAGGAAAGAATGCTTTACAGAAAACGAAAAAGTGGATTTGATGCCGCTTTTCCAGCTTATTCTTGGACGGTTGGCATGAGGTGCGGATTCAAATCCCTCTAAGTTTATTTCTGTATAAAATGGTTTCTAAAAAAACATTTCTCTGACAGGCACTATTAGATAAATTGACAAATATTTTATGAATACAGAGAGTAGAAAAAATCGCTTACTAAATAATTAAAAAATTCTGGTAAAATTAGCAATGCAGTGAAAACTTCACTCATCACGCTCCCTTATGTAATATTTTGGGAAGAACGAACAAATTTCACTCGGAGTTTAATTTAAAATTTGATAAAGTTTGAAAAGCATAACTCTCTCTATAAATATTTTAAGTGACGCAAACGTAAAGCTCAAAAATCTAAAGCTCTCTGAAGCCTCATTCAGCCGTTTGAGGTTAATCAAAATGTAGTCGAGATGTTTCTGTCTCCGGTTCATTTTTAACTATTTTTCACTTTATGGTTTGTATTGAGTTTCAAAGTTTATGTAAGATTTTTTTTCAGCTTCACGCTGTGTTCTGCATATAGCAGCTTGTTGTAAATACTTTTGCGCTCTGCCTTGACACCAGAGCGAAGAAATGAAAATATGAAATGTTTAATTTCCTCGAGAGGGAATCGAACTTATCACCTGTCGCGTTTACAGTCACACGATCTTGCTCCTGAGCTACGACTAGCCCCAAAAATGTTGAAAAATTACAAAACACAAGGAAACCGCCGCTTTAAAATAATATCTCAGTTTCTGTGAGCATTAAAAATATATTCGACAATCGTTCGCAAATCTGAAATATTTACAACATCATGCTGTGAAAATTTTTCTACGATGATTTTTTATCTTTCCACATACATATATTATATGTAAAGTTTGATCATTCGTTTTGTGTGTTTTAGGGTTCCGTACCGCTAAAAACAAAATAGAACCTTTATTGAATCACTTTGTTGTCCGTTCGTCTGTCCCACTACATGACATGATTTTGCATGACAAGATTTTGCTTATAATAGCTAATTTTTCGTTTACATTAAAATAAAACTTTTAAAATGCTACTCTTCTACAAACTTAATTAACTTATTAAACAGATATAAGTACAGATACCTATTAAAGATTTCTTTAAGAATAACTTCATGTTCTACAAAGACTTACGTCGATACTTATTACCGGTGACCGAAATAAGTGGCATTCTTTAAATAAGTGCGCCACAGAACTTCGGTAACTTGTTTGTGTTAGTTCAAAACTCAGCGTGTGTCTTTTACTTCTGTTGACTACAATATAACCAATAAATCTTTTGTTTATAATTTTGCAAGTAGATGTACATTTACGCAGGTTCCGTATAACGGTAAACAGATCAGAATATACCTATACGCGTATATAAATAAGCCTTTCCGAAAATTGAAAATGTTATCAATTTAATTTTTGATGTAATTTAATTAAATTTGCCGTCTAACCGCTTTTCCGCAGTGTAAGCAAAGTGAATCTAATGTCTGAGACGTTGTGTATTGTGGCAGTGGAACTCAACGCCGCGTTCTGTCTCACCAGAGCAGAGAAATGAACATAATATTGATCTGTTATAAACATAATAAAGATAACATGCGTTTTATTTTTGCATGTTGAAGTATATGATTCATTAAAATATTAATTAAAATATATTTAAGCATGCACAAACAACGTTTAGAAATAAATTATTACCACTTGTAAAAACATTATACAATTGTAAAAAAATATAAAATATGATATGACTTGTCTGTCCGTCACATTTAATTAAACTAAGTTAAATAAAAACGGAATATATATGAAGTATATACTCGCAGGTATGGTATAGTGACGCAAAATCGTTTATATAATAATCAATCTTTATTAAGGGCGTTACAGATTTCATTTCCCTTTCGTGTAATCTGTTTGTAAATTTCAAATCCTTTAAGCTATCAAACTTTACATTACTAACAAAAACTGCATCTAAAAGACTTTAATAAACGTAAAAGCTCGAGCCTGATACCGAAAGAAGTGAAACGCGGTCTAAGCGCCGTACCAATTTGTGAGCATTTGTGATCCCCCTCAGAAGGGGGGAGGGGGACCAGGGGGGGCATTAATTATTCTACCTGCCGCCCGGGGGGCCGAACCCTTCAGTATTGTCTTATCCCATAAAAACACCTTCACGCCGTTTAAATGTTACTGATTTTTGACTGGTTAAACGCTTTGAAATCGTTTCCTTTAGAGTGACATGGGGCGACGAGGTCATAATAAATGATCGTTAATACTTTATGTTAATTAAATATTCTTAATAGCGGAGTTGAGTACCGCCAATCATCACGCAATGCTGCTCTAGAATTCGGCGTTAAGTGTTGCCTAGTGCATGTGTATGTAATTATTTTAAAATATAATCGGCACATATTCTCGCTGTTCAACCGCATTTTATCCAAAACCGGAACTAATATGTGTTTGCGCGAACAGGAAATCAAACCGGAAATATTGTATAAGTAGAGGACAGGTGTGCAAGCAATATGTTTTATAAATATTCGCAGGACGTTAATTCTGCAATTTGGCTTACCCTTAGTCTCGACTTACTTTTTATTTTACACTCATTCTTCTTTTGTGTAGCTTTACTCTGTGTCCCGCATATAAACGGTCAGATACAGGGAACCCGGTGTCCTTGTCTTGAGATTGCATACACTGTACTGAGTAGCGGATCTCATCGTGGTTTGTCTTGTTCTCAAATCGTAGAAATGAAAGTACTTCTTTCCTCAGTGGTAGTCGAACCCGTAGCGCTCGCGTTTACAGTCACATGTGCCGCTGCGCCGGGACGGCTATTCATTATTCAAAATCAAAAATTCTTCAAAATTTTATTCAAAGTTATTATTTTATTTATGTACTAGTTCACATTTTATAGTAAATATCCAAAAAAACATACTAATGTCGATTATTATAAGGCATTATATTTTGTAAAGTATAGGGAGTCCTATTTGCGTTACGTGTTGCCAGTCACGTATACACGGAGATGCGATATGCAGTTAATGTTGCAGCATTTTTATCTTTCTAAAAAAATATCTAAAAAGTTTTGATACATGTATTATAATAAAAATCAATTGTAGCTATCTGGGCGCAATAGGACGGTTTGTGGCTGTGGCTTTACACGCGATGTTTTTGAGTTCTATTCCTGCTCAAGGTATAAATATGTATTTAAATTATTTTCGTTCCTCCGTTGTAGCAGTGTCTTAACACTAAATTTTCTCTGCCTACCCTATTTTTTGCGGGATAGATCGAGAAACTATATTTTATAGTTAATAATATTTCGCTCATAACGTTTTATGCAATATAGTATATTTAAGTCCATACTATCCACAAGTCGAAGCTAAACATAAAATAATAGCGTCACGTCCATGGTAGCGGCTCGCGCACGCCGCTTATATATGGGAACTATCGAAACTCGTAAAGTTCCCACGCTTTAGATGATGTCGGTAGAGAAGATAGATTTTTATCAATATTTCAATATGTTTTAAACTCAAACTATAGTAAATTTTATTAAATATGTCTATATATAAATAATAGATACACCACTATGGTTATTTAACTCTAAAGCTCAAACCATTATCAAAGTTCATACGGAGAAAGTTCACTGTAAATGACATCCATTTAATATTAAACATGATATTTGTCCTTGGATAGAAGTGTAATTTAAGATTTATGAATATTAGTCACTTTATTATTTCATTAATATTATATATGAGTGTGACTGTAACGCGACGGTTGTGTGTTCGATTACCAGTCGAGGAAATAAATTATTATTTTGATTATATTTTCATTTCTTCTAACTTCCAGCCAAACCACGTCCATAAGAACAAACATTCTTCTTAAGCAAATCAAACTAACGTTCACAACACACTAAATTCATAGCTATTTGGCCGTCGGACTTGATTTCTTTTGAATTGCATGGTAGGCCACCAGCCGGCCTCCTTTACACGATACGACCACGACACGACAACGAAAACCTATCCTGTCCCTTTCTTATCCATAGAATTGTACAACTAGCTTATGCGTGTAGATGTCGTGGGTCTTAAAGAGGGCAGCGGCAGGGAGACGGGTGGAGGGACGCTGAACGGGATGCGCGCCTCCAATTTACATTTATGAACCCGTAACAGATTCCGGAGTGTTTACATTCGATAATTAAAACAGTCTTAGGTGTAACGGTATATGGTTTATTGCCACTAGCTTTGTAGAATATGGTATTTTAACGTTTTATTGTTAAATTTAGGTATACTTTAAACTTACATAAATGCAGAAATACAATCGTTGAGGTCGTCGCGGCGCAGTGGAAAAAACTAGTGTGTAACAGTTGTAGATTTAATTCCTACTCGCCGAGATGAATCACTGTTCATTGTTATTTTAATTTCTTCGTCCTGGTAACAAGGTAAAGCGCGGCTTGGAGTTTCCACCTCTGAACGCTCAATTCCTGGAAAAAAATGAAGATCTATTGATGATGTAATACAAGTATCAATGTTATCGAACTAATTCATCAAAATATTTTACATATTTTCTAAAACATTTAAAAAATAAATGCACATTTTATTTTATAGCTGTCTTTTTTGTTACGTTGGTCTTCTTTGTCTTAAGCATATTAGCATTTTTTTTTGTTAAATTAAGTCAATGAAGCCATTTAAATTTCAAACAAGTTTTTGCCCTTACATTCTGGTACAGTTTATGGGAGAGTTTTGTGAGTAATTTAATTGGTACTGAGGACCATACACGATATTTGTTTTGTAACATCAGTTAAGTTACTCCTACAAACAAATAGATAACTTAACTACTAAGCTTTTTAAATAAATATTATATTGAAGTTAACGTCATGTTTTATGTTTATAATACACTTGTATTTTACTGAACTACAAAATATTGAGGCTGTTGTGGTGCAGTGGCGGTGCCTGATTGAAAGCGAGGTTGCAGGTTCGACTTGTTCTAGTTAAAAAAATATTTAGATTTTCTCGTTCTGGCAACAAGACAATGAGCGGCGTCGACCGTTTTCACCACTCCGCACATTCGCCACTCAAGTCTTGAAATCAGGGAACGGAGTGTCTTAACACTAGGTTCCCTCTTATAATATTATTTATTTATTTTTATAAACGTTTTCAAATACATATTTTGAACCTCTTTCACCTTTATATTATGTGAAAACATTTATATTTCAACACATAACACAAAATTACAGCTATACCTACCTATATTATGTAATACCAGTAGGTATATGGCTGAACTAATTCCAGAAATGCAATCCTAAAGACATTAGTTCAGTTCAGTGCAGTTCAGTAAAAATTAGACGCGAATGTAGGTTGCTCTGATGCACATCCTCGTGAGCCGCGTCTCGTCCACTCGCTTTGTTTTGGTCGTGGCTTTCAACTGTTCTACTTGTGTGGGAGAAGAGATTATCATTACACTAAACCTACTGCTGGTAATTGATGGTCATATATTCGCTGTTAATAATTAATTATAATTAAAATTAAATTTAGTGTCAGAGCTGTTTTTGCCTATATATTTATATGTTTTTATTAAGTTTTTTTTTTGCTTTACGCTGTATATGTATATATAGGGTAGGCAGAGGAAACCTAGTGTTAAGACACTCGACTCTCCATTTTCCGTCAAGTACTGGAGAACTATAGGTCCACAGAAAGGTTAGATTACACGGCTAATTTTATAGAATAAAACATAGTGATTTTTGATTGTATTGACTTAGAAGCTTCACTTTTTTGTACTCGAGGGACCATAGATCTGAATAATTAATGTTAATTTCTGCTCGATAACTCTACGCGATCTCGAGACAAATGGTTTTGACAGACAGACGGACATCTAAGTGATGTTACAAAGGTTCCATCTTTACCTTTTAAAATAAGGTCGGCACCCTAAAGAAACATAATAAGTTTTAAATTTAAATAATATCGTGAGTGGAAGTTTAGGCGTAGTTCCAAATTATAAATAGAAATTAGAACGGCTTTACGTTTGTTTGCGCTATAGATTTATAGTGCTGATGAAAGGTTGAGAATTCAGTCCGTCGTCGTGCGGTATGTAAATTAATTCGTATATGAGTACATTTGGTACACAAAATGTCATATAATTTTAATTAAATGAACGTTTCTTTGGCCTTATAATGTGCAAAGGATTTATAAATATATGTTTAACATATATAATATAATGCATATTTTATTATTATTATTTTAATATTAATTTTGTTTGTGGGTTCGATAAAGACAAAATGTCACGTTAACTAAAGTCAAATTATTTCAAGATGACAGACAATTAACAATTTCACTTTATACGGGAATATTATAAGTTTTTCAGTTATATACTACTTATATATAAAAACACATATCGTCTCTATATTTCTAAATTATTCGAAAAGAGGTTCTAAGCGATTGTAATAAGTCATATGTATCATTCAATAACATTAATTTACTCTAGTTTCCGTTGCCTACAAGCAATTGACACAATTGCACTGCATTTACAGTCTTTTTCACCTACATCTAATACTCTTCTCTCTCTTCTTTTCTCGCTTCTTTTCCACGCCTTCACCAACAATATCTTCAATTAATAAAAAAAAAACAAAATCTACCAAAAAATTTACATTCTAAGAAACTTTTTGCTACAAAACGTATCTTTTTGCCATAAAACAAACAAGATTAGAATAAAAATATCATGAACAACCCTTAATTGAATTAAAACCGAGGCCGCGAATGTAGGTTAGGTTGATGTAAATCCTAGCGCGCCGCCACTGAGACGAACCGTGTGACCACTCCAGCCCCTGAACAGTGCTTTAAAGCTGTAGGCTACTGTGAAACAAACATGATTAAACCTTGCTTTGTGTCAAATGTAGCGTTTCTTTTCAACTTCACGCTGTATCCCGCATATAGCGGGCTAGGCCGAGGGAACTTCATATTATAATATGAAGTTCCCTTCGCGACTTTCCGCCGAATTTTGAGGCATTGCGTGTTTAGCGGGACAATTGAACAGAGCGCTTTGCCTTGGTACCAGAGCGAAGAAATGAAAATGTTAGTGAATAATAATTCCTATCCCAGAGAGAAAATCAAACCCACAACCGTCGCGTTCACAGTCACACACTACTGCCACTGCACCACGAAGATTTCGAATTTTTAAAGCTTTATATTGAAAGCTTAGCGTAATAAAAATTAGAGAACGGAAATGCAAAATGCCATTTAATATAAGAGTTAATATAGCCTTCGTCCGCTTTACCGACAGCGCTAAGTTCTATTTTCATAGGAATTATATTATACGAATTGTAAAGCTTTCGAAGTTAATCGTCACTCACAAAACAAAATTCTTGTATATATCATGAAAAATTTTACAAAAAAAAGTAACTGAAATATAAGCAATTTTGCATGAAATGCGATTTACAGCGGTTCGCTATTATTTTATTTATATAGATTTTATAAACAATAACGGTATTTTTTATTACGGTATGTATATGTTATTACTATATCGAGTCCGTCGTGACCCTATGGCACTAGTGTTAGACGGTTGTGAGTTTGATTCTCACTTGGGGGATGAAATATTTTATATTTTCAATTCCTGACTCTGGTAACGAATCAAACCGAAAGTGTCTTAATGGGAACGCAATGTATCATATGTACTAATTATTCTAAAGAATTCTATTGACCTGTTATTGAAATAAGAAAACCAACTTTAATGATTCTAGTTTTAATTTCATAGTAACGTTCGACTCTCGCCCGCGGTATTACATGATAAAGTACACAAAAAGGTTATTATTTAAGCACGTCGACCCATCTCAAAGGTCTACCGCGATTCGCGATATTTACTTTTAAACGAAATTGCTCGTAAATCTCCAGATAAATTTTAGGAAGCAATCACTACATAAATATAAAGTTTATTTTTTATCTGTTTTAACAACAATTATGCGGTGTTACAATTAAATTTAATAACAATATTTAACAAACAATATTAAGGAACGGAGTGTTTTAATATTAGGTTCCCTCTGCCTACCCTGCTATATGTAGGATACAGCAGTGGTCAAAGCGCTTGGATGGTTTCCAAGAGTCACGAGTTTAAATCCCACTACATTAAAATTTAATTACATTTTACACAAATAAGATTTTTTATTTCCTAAGTATTTCACTTTAAATACATAAAAAATTATTAAAAAATGTTAATTATACTAATTACAAAGAAAAACAACTATATACGATCTATACGTTCTATACGTCTATACGTTCTATACGTCTCTCTATAAGATTCATTTTCATTGACAATATTGAATACATTCAAAATTTAAATAGATTTAGAAGGTTCGTAATTTTTTTGCCCTGTCTAATATCGTGTAAGAAACTTTTTCAGTTCATTTAAAGGAGGATTAGTGTTGACAAAATTATAATGGCTTTCCTTCGAAAAGTGCGAAGATTTGTAACTTTTTCGTAATAGAAGTTTAGTACTTACATAATAACTTTATTTCTCTTAATTACATTTATTTTCTTCAAAATAGTTAGTTACTACCAGCTCCGCTATTCGGTAAAAAATGTCCCGAAAATTGGATAGAAAGTTAGAAAATGAGTGTCTTGACACTAATTGAGACTATTCCCTATGCTTTGCTGAAAAAAGCTACGAGCCGCTTTCTTTTAATAGAGTATTTTCCGAAATTCCTACGAGAAAAGAAAATTTGCATAAATAAAAAATAAATAAGCTCACTGTTTTTGCAAATAAAAATAAATAAATTAAGTAATAAGTGGGCAACGGAGTGTCTTAACACTAGGTTCCCTCCCAAAAATCAATATCTGATGTACGAGATTGCAAGCGTTTCCTTTTTTCGTGGTTCCCGCTGCCGTCTGATCTGTATGGGTGGACTCGTGCCCCCGCCTAGTTTAATTCCACCTAATTTATAGCTTCGTTATTTGGTATTCACAAATACGCTTATAAGAGCCTAAATTTAGAAACATTTGAAATGAGCAAATAATATCTTAATATGACGTGGTCCTTTCTGAATATAAATATGCCAAAATTTATATTGATATAAATGAAAATCAGTTTCACGCTCTATCCCGCACACAGTAGGGTAGGCAGATAGAACCTAGTGTTAAGACACTCCAGTCCCCGTTTTCCGCCGCATTCTGAAGACACTGAGTGCTGAGTGGCGAACTGAACGCCGCGTTTGCCTAAACAACAGAACAAAGAAAATGAAAATATTTAATTTCCTCCAGTGGGAATCGAATCCACAAGCTGTCGCATGCCCGACAGACAAATAACAAGGCTATCTTGTAAGGGTTCTTTTTTCCTTAAAAAGTACGGTACCCTAAGAAGCAAATAATTTTCTGAATACAAATATACCAAATTTTATATAGAAGTAATTGCTGAGTAAAATTCTTTGACGTTTCAATTTGTTTTTATACTGTTATTTTAACAACAATATAAACTGGTTATATATAATTCCTTTGTATAAAACCTAAAAAAAAATTCAAGTTTGAGATATATTCTGTACATATTATATATTTAAATAAATTTTTGCAAGCACTTTTCAATCTCCATATGAACAGAAAACCACCACCGGCTCCGAATGCTGTTCTGCTGAGAACAACCGGCAAGTCGATTCAATTTTCAGTATCAATGTTATAGTACTTTAGACACTGGTTTCATATATCATTGTGAAATATTAGAGTTTTTAGTTAAATGTTGAGTTTTTATATTAAATAATTATATTAGTAATATTATATAAACAGAAAAACAAACCAAACAAATAACAGATCTACAAAGCCCTTAAATTCATATTTAGAAATTATTTTGTATAGAGTATATTATATTATATTAAGTATTTATGTATTGGAATC
Organism: Heliconius aoede; assembly: GCA_037355905.1. Lineage (NCBI taxonomy): Eukaryota > Metazoa > Arthropoda > Insecta > Lepidoptera > Nymphalidae > Heliconius > Heliconius aoede. Next base: position 1,230,545 of record JBAIZZ010000269.1, read on the forward strand.
TTAAAAAAACGAAGAGCGCGGTCACCACGTACTATCTCGATAGGGACTAAAAAAAGATTAGAGTGATTTATGATGTCATAAAACATTGTAAGCGGGCGACTGTAAATGCGACGAAAGTTGTAGATTCGATTCCTACTTGGGAGAATAAAATATTTAATATTTTGCATTTCTCGGTCTGCTAAATAGGTAAAGCGAAGTGTTTAGTTCCGCAACTCAACACACATTGCCTCAAAGAATTCAGCCGAAAGTGGGGGAACGAAATGTCTTAATAGAAACGAAGTGTCTCAACATTAACTCCCCAGGTTCCGTTTACCTAACCTGCTGTATGCGTGCAGAAAAAAAAAGAAATAAAATATTATATAATATATTCTAACCTAGGATTATTATCCCAGAAAAAATAAAAATGTGTTCCTTATAAATTGTTAACAACAATTAAACAAAAAATTTGCAGAATAAAAAGTGATAGCAAATAGTAAAATCGAATCTGATACTCACCCATGGTCAGTTTCTACGTTATATGAAAAATTTAGTTGTTTGGATTTGAAGCCACTACTATAGCGTGTAGTTACATACTACTGTTCCTCCAACATTATCGTTTTCTTATTGCCAATAAAACTACATTGTCAGTAACTAGACTTACATTATAGATACTAAGGTTACATTTCTATATAATAAAGATTGCACTTAGCAGGTACGTGTTAAATAGAAGCCTATTAAGCTCTTCTAAATATCATCACACAAATGAGACAAAGACATCTCTACGCATTTCTATTTCTATTTCTATTAAGACATTGTACGAGTGGCACAGGGGCACAATAAACGCCACTGGCTCTGGGTTCGATCCCCACTCGAAGTAATGAGACATATATTTATATTTTAATTTCTTCAAAATTCAACAAACACTAGGGTTATTTGTAGTGTCCATCCATTAAAGTTTGCCGCATAAGTATCTTTAGCCACTTTGTTCTCACCGCGAGAACTTGCCAAAAAATTATCGAAAAATCTGTAAACGACACTTTTTCAATATTTTAGTTTAAGGTGATTTAGATTGACAGCTGCATTGATATTTACTTGTATATTTTCACAGAATAACAAAAGTTACAAAATTAGTAAGAAATATAGTAGTAAATTAAAACATGAAATTTCACATATCGCCAACAGAAATGCATTTTGAGAAATAATTTATGCATTTTCACTCAATCACACTACCCCTCAATATAGAAGAGTTTGAGGAGAGAATCTCAGGATAAAAACACTCTGTTTTCAACTTTACCATTGCGTTACGATAGAAAATAAATCAATTTTTTCAATTATCAGTTAAAACTTAGTCTACGTGTGCTGTAATAAATACTTATACAAATAAGTAGCTGGTCCTCAACAATTATATGGTATATGCCCATAATAATGTATTAAATATTAAATTAATATATACATTATATATAACAAAATTTATTTGTGCCTAATCTTATTTTTTTATACTGTATATAATTTTTTTGAATTTACATTTTATTTACTAACTATATAGTTTACGCTAGTATTTTTCAATTTGTTTTTGCCGCATGACAAGGGTCCCGCAGATGCCAATCATTTGTCAACGGCTCTACATTTTGTGTCGTACGTCACATTCACATTTATGGAAAAACTCTTTGAGTTCATCGACCACAATTTCCGTTGACAGTCGAACGTTCTTATCGAAAAAATGGCGAAGCCCAATTAAATTGTACGGTATTTAAAAATTACAAACTCGAAAAAACTTCTAGAAGGAGTTGAGATTCAATCCGTGCGGTGAAGTGCTCAACCACGTTATGTTTTAGAAAAAAAAAGGATTGATATTAAGCTAATTACCTGCCAGGCGAAACGTCCTTTTGTCGGTCGAGTCGACCGAGTTCATTGATTCCTTTCCTGCGCCCCCCGGCCTGGCTCGTATAGCGGTGACCAGCCACCTGGACCCCCACTTCACTCAATTCTACCCTGTATTTTAAACATTCGGCCGCCAGGGACAGGGTACGGCAGGTCTGACGCGCTGGTCGAGTCGCGCCAACATGTGTTTGTGGCATTGGCCTGTGTGTTTGTGGCAATGGCCTCTACGAATTGCCATTTGAAATTTGACTCTAACAATACGGCTGAGAATTCTTTATTCCTTGTATCGTATTTTGAAGGTTTTCGTGAATATTATTTGTATTACAAAAATAAACTTTATTTATATAGTATAAGAGTTCAGAATCGCATGTTCACTTTGTATTTTGATAACGTATTAATGACATATTAATCTGTATGAAGTCGGGTTTAATTTAGGTGGGCGATACGTGTTCACGTGAATATACGCAAATACTTGTAAAACGTTTTTAAGGTGATCTAGTTGTTTGGTGGAATAAGGAAAAATACGTTACATATGTG
>JBAIZZ010000269.1:1233041-1284825 GCA_037355905.1 Heliconius aoede
TATATATATATATATATTTGGTTTATTGACTACCGCCAATCGATTACATTTATTACTTTACTTTTCTATTCTACAATATATTCTCATGTTTTTTATGACACATATGCCACGCTTCTGCGGTCTTCATTCAATCAAAATTTTTGCATCAAAAATGTCTTGGGTTAAGCCTTTAGGAAAATTCCTCGAAAATATACAGTATGACTGAAAACTTTTTAAATACAATATAAATTATTATATATTATAATTTGCTCAAAATCTCAAGTGACTAATTATTTTTTTGTAACACATGAAGTGTACGGTTGGTAAGAATCAAGATAAAACAAAGACTGTCAGAAATTATTATAATAAGGATGATAAAGTTATTTAGTTAGCTTAAATAAAACGCATTACTTATTTTAACATGACGTATTTTTTTATTTTATGTTAATTTTTTTATTTCATAAAATTTTTGTATCTATATCTGAACTGCCTACTAGCGGATATATTTTTATTTGGCCCCACGCTGCATCCTGCATGTCACAAGGTAAGGTGAAGAAGCGTAGTGTTTAAACATTCTGTTAAAACTACTGTGTTAAAACTTTCCGCCGAATTCCGGATTTCTAGGTAGATTTTAATTACTCCACACAATGTCCATAATGTCTATATGTCTATATGAAAGTAAAAATAGATATAATAATAGTATTAGATATAATAGAATGTTATAATAGTATTATAATATATATACCTATATAATTAAAACGACGTTAAGTTATATCTTAACAATTAGTCTAAAATTAAAAAATGCAGTATCTCAACACAAGATCCCTTAACCAAGGCGTACACCAATTTACAATAAAATGTGTGAATTTTTTTTAGTTTTAAACAATAACTATCTAATAATCTATATTTATAACATTAAATGTCAAGCCCTGCATTCAACTTTGATAAGCTTTTTTAATATTAAAAATTTTACTTGAAAGTTTTATTATGAGTTTTGGTATGCAGGAAGCTACATTTTAGCAGCAATTCAACGGCCGCCTTGTTACATCGACAGAATCTGTAAGTAACCTTTCGTGCTGAGGACATGTCGTACGACCTCAAATTATACTAACTTGACGTTGTCCTTATCAAAGGAATAAAACAAAATATTATGCATAACCATGTTACCCTCGAAAAAAATAAGCGAAATTCTAGTTAGAAATATTTATACAAACATTATATGAATCACAGTAAGTTTTTCACAAAAATAACACTAATAATAAACTTTTAATATCATAATTGACGGGTAAGTGGAAGTGTCTTAATGGGAACGGAGTGTTTTAACACTAGGTTCACAGGTTCCCTCCGCTTAACCTGCTATGTGAGGGATATAGCGTGAAGCTAAAAAAATAGAATCAAAATATAGGTAATCCTCATAATTTAACATAATATAATGGTTCTTTAAACTTGGAAAGACAAAGAAAAATCGTTGAGAATATATCGACTAGCTCCTGAGAGCAGCTTCACCTGTTTAATACGTATCCCGACGGCATTTTCCTATAAATCTTATTTACATTCTCACCCTTACAACACTAGCATATTAGAAAACCAAAAAAAAAATAATAAAAAAATATGAAAAATAATGGACAATCAGTTAAAGCCCTCCATCTTGCATTTAATATAATTCCGTGTACAAACCGGATGTGAAGGCGCCACCTATTTAAATATGTCACAAACATAATGGCGACGATTAGGACACCGGATGTTGTACCTGAACCAAATCAACCTATTGAATGTGAAATGTGAAAAAAAAACCGTTTAAACAAAGTTAACGAAGGGACAGAATACGTAATTAATGGATTTCACATAAACTAAAGTAATAAAATAGAAGATGGGAGATATCAACAGAGAATACATAAATGTGCCAAAAGAATCAAGATCTTAACCTATATGATTGGTTATAGCAATAGCAGTGATGTGGGTTCGATTCCCACTCAATACAGTGTATTATTTCCTTGTTCTCCTCACTCTGGAGAGAGTGCTCTCACCGGCTACTCTGCTATATGAGGAATACAGTATAAAGCATAAGAAAAATGTAATAGACATTTTAGTGAGGTAACTTTATGATCTAAGGCAAACTTTATGATATAAGCATATGCATTACCAAAACGGAGGCCATTCGTAGCACAAGGGCACAAGCATGCGACTGTAAACGCGACAAATCGTAGGTTCGATTCCCACTCGAGGAAATGGAATATTTAATATTTTTGTTTCTTTCCGAGTTCCACCTTATAAGTTCGGTGGAAAGTGGGGAGCGGAGTGTCTTCACAGTCGCACTGGGATGAATGACATGAAGTTAAAAAAACAACCAAATTCCCTATGCATTATGTATATTACATTAATAAGGTACTCAACAATATGTTTACGATACAGTCCACAATGAACTTTGAACTTCATAAAACTAACCATTTAAGTGCCGTCATAAAATACATGACAAAACTTGCACAGCTTTCAAATTTAATTATTTTTTCAAAAAGTAATCAACTTAAGGGGATCTAAATTTTACATCGATATCAAAGATACGCCCGGCTCGCCGTCCATTTGTCCCTATTTAGCGTTCGAAACAATATCACGTAATCTACACCTTATGTGGCTGTAAATAAGGGTTAATTTATCTTCCACATGAATTAGAGACCAGTGGAAATAGCTTCTTTCATTCTATCTCAAAGGAGGGCTACTTTATATGTACGTGTGTGTGTGTACGTGACGTCGTACTTGTGTGACGTTACAATGACAAAAAAAACGATCATATTAATTTCAATATCCATTTCCTGCACATTGATATATTGTGTTTAAAATTTTATATAGAAACTCGTCAATGGAGAGCGTTGTTTAGAAATGAACGTAACAGAGTTTTTTAGAGCGCGACCAAGCAGCTGTTCCACCGGGTGGAGAGCCATGTTCTGTTTCATTTTGTTGTCGCATGGCAGCGTTTTTATATGTCAACACTATGGATATATATGGATATTTGCATTATAATCTATCTATCTATTCTATAAAAAAATTAAATGTCTACTAAGTTAATTAGATTTAGTGATTATTTTTTTGGAATTATTGTAAATTTGGAGAAACATTTCGATGTTCTTTAATAATAACAATATTGCGTACTTAAGAGGCCAGTTGTAGCGCAGTGGCGCAAGAGTGTGAATGTAAGCGTGACAGATTGTGAGTTCGACTCCTAGAAAGAATTCGAAGAAATTAAATTTTTTTCAATCCTTAACACTCAATGTCTTGAACTTGACTTGACTTGAATTCGGCGGAAAGTAGCGAATAGAGTGTTTTAACACTAAGTGCCCTCTGCCTTCAATGTTATAAAATCCGAAAATATTATTTTTCTTAATGTCTTATCAAAATTGAAATCAAATCAGTTTCACGCTGTATCCCGCACACAACAGGATAGGCAGAGGGAACCGATTTTTAAGACACTCCCTTCCCCACTTTCTGCCGAATTCTGGAGGCATTGCGTGTTGAGTGGCAGAACTCAACGCCGCGCTTTTGCCTCGACACTCGTAAAGTAATAGTAGTAGTTAATTGGGAATCGAATCCACAACCGTCGCACACAAATTTACAATATATATTTCAATAATAAAAAAAGTTAAGTCAAAAAATATAGCTTGCATTATGCGAATCTTAATATCGGACAGATGGTTAAACCTTTGTGGGTTTCTATTGCTTACAAAGTCTCTTTATTATTTTTGTTTGTGATTTAAAAAACACCTGGTATCCAGACCTAACCGAACTCATGTACAGTCTTACATTAAAAATCTACGTATAGTTTTTTGTTTATGTAGGCATAAAGTGAAAAGGCAAATAAGAAGCATGTCGCAGGAGCACAGACGTGTGACTGAACGAAACAGGTAGTGGTTTCGATTCCCACTCGAGGAAATCAAATATTTTAATATTTTCATTTCTTCGCTTTGGTCGCATCGTTGTTGTGCTGCCACTCAACACGCAATCCCTCCAGAACTAAGTGTCCTAACAGTACGTTAAATTTGCCTGCACTACTCTGTGTGGACTACAATGTGACGCTAAAGAAAACAGTACAGCATGATAGCAGAATATAAGACCTCACTGAGTAGAAACTAAATATATTATAATATACGACATGTATCGTCTAATTTCCAAATCTCTAACGCAATCTCTTTACAGCAGAAAGAAATAATACTAAGACTACACGCCTGCCAGAAATATGAGAAGAACATAAATGAAAGAGAAGAGACTTGAAAGAGAAAGATATAACAATTAATATTTTAAACCAATATATATAATACTTATAAAGTTTTTATGAAGATTTTCAAGGAGCCCAATAAAGAAAGATAATCGAAGTTTAGCAGCTATTTAAGAACAAAAACTTACCTGGTCACCGACAGGTGGCGGCGACAGGTGCTGCGCGAGAGTGCGGCCAGGTTGGTTATCGTCGCCACTACATACATCATTACATGAGCATATTTGTAATCTTATGGTGTTGTAATATGATATTAGTGATGTAGAAGGAAGAGGTTAAATGATATACTTTCTTATCTTTATACTGTATCTTATCTGGATCGACCGGCAGAACCTAATGTTAAGACAATCTGTTCTCTTATTTTTCTAGACAATGCTTGTTGAGATGGTGGAACTCAACACTGAGTTTTTCTTGTTATGGAAATTAAAATAGTTAATTTCCCCAAGCAATAATCGAACCCACGACCGTCCCTATTACAGTTAGACTTCACTGTACCGTTAGGGTTCGACGGCCTCGTATAAATAATAATTAAATTTAATTAAATTATTGCGTATTTTTTTCACTAAGTCTGGAATAGTCATTTTGAAACTGCAAAAATATATTGGTTTATGTCGTTGTGGCTTTGTTCAAATGTATTCATTGATCATCATAACAGTGAATTCAAATCCCACTCGGGGGTAAATTCCAATGGATAATCAAGAAACTCTTCAGTCTAATTGGACAAAGCATAATATCACATACCACTAAATAGTAAGTAATCCTTAATAAGTGAAATATGTGAAATTGTGTAGAATGAAAGTGAAAGAATAAGTTCTATACAGAAACTTTTCTACAGAATTACATAGTGATAATACTAGAAAATATCTTTCTTTATTTAGCTTCACGCTGTACGTGTCACGTAGGAGCCTAGTGGTATGACACTCCGTTCTCGTTTTCTCGATTTTAACTACGGATGATTAATCCGTACATTACATGCACCTTTTTTTTTCTTGGGTGAGGAATTTACTATGAATCTTTTAACTTAAAATTAACTTGAACAATTGGAGTAATTATTTTATTTCTACTAAATGCTACAGCTTTTATTTAGCCCTCTACATCAGAGCGAAGAAATGAACATTTCCTCAAATTAGAATCAAATCTCGAATGCACTCGGATCTATTTTTAATAATATTTTTTGCTCTAATAATATTAATAATATTATTATATTTTATAATTTATTAAAATCTGTTGTTATTAACAAATAATTTTAAAACAGTTCTAATACTAACTATTAATAAGTTCTAATGGCAAAAGAAAAAAAAAGTTAACAAAAAAGAGAGATAGAGACAAGTATAGAATATTTTTTACTGCAAACAGATTACCACACATCGTCTCGAAGGGGAGGCTCGGCTCGATATAAATATTCAAGAGAGGTTAACGCCGGGTGAGGGACCCCTGGTAAAAACTTGGAATGGCCGAATTCTATCTTGTGACTTAACGTACGGTATTTTGGAAGATGTGATAGAAATTTGTACTTATAACAATACATTTTCTATAAATTTATGTATATGGTTGTTTACTATTTTTAAGGCGACGTGAGAGCTTGACTGTAAACACAGTGGGTGTGAGTTCGATTTCTATTTGAAAGAATGCAGAATTTCCTTGGGCATTGAGTATTTAATGTATAATTATATCCCGCCATTTAAGGTACAATTTTGAAAATTGGGCGAATTTTGAAAATTGTAATGTCATAAAAAAAGTTCCCTTTGCTATAAAAGTATAAAAATTTTAAATTTCATGTCATCAAACAGTAACAATGTTGATTCTATATAATATACTCTAAGTCCATTGACCCACAGCTGAATAATTATAATATACCGCCTATAGGGCATATTATCATAATAATGTATTATAATGATAAATAATTACATCTAGACTCGACCAGCTAAATTGTAATAAATTACAATTACCATATGAAAATGCGAACTGATATAGATTATCAATATATTTTAGAGGGCGTCGTGGTGCAGGGGCACAAAGGTGTGACTGTAACACGACGGTTATGCGGGCGATTCCCACTCATGGGAATTAATTTATTTCTACCCACGCAAAAACGCGGTATTGCGTTCCACCACCCAACATGCAATGCCTCGAAAATTTGACGGAAAGCGGGGAACGCAGTGTCTTTATACTGTTTACCCTGCTAAGTGCGGGATAGAGCGTGAAGCTGAAAAAAAATTATCCATTCAATTATCCTTGCACATCAAGATCAGATCACATTTGCAGTTATTTACGTGTTTGGGCACATCCATGTGCATAATGAGGGATTTATGGGTTATAATAACTGACAACGGCTGAAGCTACGAGCTGGCTGCACTTGTGAATAGAGGACGCACTGGTGGTATAATTAATGATATTATATAGCCACAATTGTATAGTTTTTGATTTTCACGCCGTATCCCGCATATAGCAGGGTAGGCAGGGGGGGGGGGGGTAATGAAAGGTCATTGAATCACACCGATCTTCATTCTGCCGAATATTACAATATTCTACGAATATTACGAGACTAGGAGGCTAGGGTAGTCACTCGTTCTTTTCTATTTGTGCCTACAGCGTCTTACCCAACATCAAGGTGAGCTCTTATTGTTTGCTTAGAAGACTGCCAGCATCTAAATGCAATCACAGTAGTAGTAGGATCGATCTCCACTCAGAAGAAAATTATTTATTAGTTGTTTTCATTTACCAGCGCTGTCAGCGGTTGAATTCCACCAAAGTGATGTCTCGAAAAATTGTATTACCTTAAACAAAAATATCATCCAATAATATGTTTAACATTATTAACAATTACAAGAAACATTTGCACATTATATAGGCACAGAGCAGGCAGAGAGAACCGCTTTGCGTCGAAGAAATTAAAATATTAATAAATAATAATTAATTCGCCACGTGAGAATTGAACCTACGGCCGACGCGTCACACCCTCGTACCCCTGATATACACACACTAAATACTACGTTTCGCGTTTAATATTAACTGGACGGTGACAGCTTGATAGGAATTATAATCACATTGACAACCACATATCAGTCTGACTGTTTTATTAATTATTTTTCAACGATTTTGCTATCAATATTTTGGTTGCGTCAGCACACGTATATATCGTACAGAACCGTATATATCGTCTCCATTCGGCTACAAGTAAAATATAAATGTATATATATATATATTACACTAATAATAGGAAATAGGGATATTGCAACACTAATTAGAAAAATTATAACTTCCACGTTGAGTTTGGCCACTCAACACACGGACAGGGGGGAAAGGAGTGTCTTTACGCTAGGTTCCCTCTGCTTACCCTGCTATATGAATCGTGACACTGATAATAATTATTTAGTACTTATTTATTATCAAAATCGTATATAATTTCGTTTATATGAACGAAAATAGAATTCACCATTTTAGAACTTCACATAGATGACATAGACAATGTAATATAAAAAAGACAAAAAATAATGACGAAACGGAGGCTTATTCTATCAATTGTGCGTTTTGGTGTACAAATCTATCAAGCTTTTTGATGTTTGATTCAACCTGTCAGTTGCCAATACCGAATCTGACGAGTATATGTTGACGTTAAACCATGACAGTTTATTTTTAACGAAATATTTTAGAGATGTGAGTTAAAACATTATAAACGACGCTACTATTTGGAAATATCTAACCTGGCGCAGTCACTTTATGATTCAGAGTTTGAAAACTTTTTTGGGTGAGTGGAAAGTTTTGTAGACAAGAACCAAGACACTCTGTTTCAATTTTCCGCTAATTGGGTATTCATTGATGAAAGTCATTCATTAATTGTATAGAAATTGTAGAAAAAATTTCATCATCAACTAAATGTTTTACTTTTCATCAGGTGACATCGTTGAATACAGTATATTGAAATTCCTTTATTTATGAAGATAAAAGTACTCAAACGTCATATTATATCTTGATTTTAGTCCAACGAAACTCGAAATCTGGTTTATACAATTTTTAAATATTTATTTCCTTTGTTATTTAAGTAATTGACTTGTACTAAAAAATCAAATTTATTAGGTCAATCAAGTCATTTAAATGTAAGTTTACCCACGAATACAAGTTTTTTTGTAAAGTTCACTAGAACAATTAGACACTTCTAAGAAGGTTGCAGTTTGCTGATTCATAAATGCCAATGTTAGATTTTTTTACGACTTTTGTGCATGTATCCAATACACTGTAAAATGGCAACACTCTCGAGGCTTCGCCCGCTTGAACTACACACATATTTATTTATCAATATATACTTTCGTGTTCTAATAATATTAAAAAGTAACATTTCAGCCAATTTTACTGAATAATATAAAGGAATTTAATATGAGGTTTTTTAATTTTTTTTATTTACAAACTGATTGAAAATTTTTCAAAATAAAATAGTAACAACTTTATTTAAATCGCTTAAAGCGTTTCTGAGATTAGCGTACAGCGTACAGCTTGCAATAATGGATTTTTTTTCATATATTTTTAAACACAGACAGCGATGTGTTACAATTTTATTATGATTACATATAAATTATTATTCAAAAACCATACAAACTTTGGACATATAAGAATAAGAATAAGGTTCCTATGAAATTCATTACAAGCTAATATTGTCTACCTATTGCTGAATTTATTTCTACTAATATTATACTAAATTAATTTATATATCCAAGTTGTATACAAAATGTTATTATTTTCTTATCTTTTATTTAATTGTAACAAGTTTTTGACAGCTACAACCTGGATTTTGGCTTGTTTTAATGACCCCCAGAAATAATAGCATTTGTTCTCAAAACTCAACGCCGCGCTATTTTTACTGGAGCTGGGAAATGAAAATAATTTTAATAATAAAAAAAATCGATGTACGGGGATCGAACCCACAGCCAACTACGTCCAGACGCTTTCAAAAAAAGATTTAACTCAATTTTTCCGTACATAGAGATACCTTCTACCGATTATGTCACCAATATCCAATCTGATATACGCTTATAGATAGAAAAGATAATATAAAAAGAATAGCTTCATCTAAACGAATAAATAAAACGTTATATCCATACGCGTCCACAAAATGGTTGTACCTTTTACTGGGAAACGGACCTTGGCTTGATTGATTCACCTTGCTTGTGGGAGGAGGCTCTATACATGTGTGTATATGTATATGTATGTAAGTTATTATTAAGTTGAGTTGGTAGATAATAACTTAATATTTTAAAGGTTTTAGGTTAGATCGTAAATATTTATCAATATATATTGTAAAGTAAAACACAGTGTAACGTTTTTAGTTTATCTTCAGATAAATTATCTCGTGTATAGCTGGAAAGAAATTAAAATCTGCTTTTATCGCTGAAATTAACGACATTGTGTGTTAAATTGGAAAATTAAATGCACTTTGAAATATAACAAATCATTTCCCCGAGCAGGATTTAAACCCATAATCGTCATAGACAAATAAATCTATATTTTTGGTAAAATAGTAGTTTAGTAGGTAATATTGAAAGGATAAACTTGTCACCCACAAAATGCCTTTACGCGTAGGAAATCGAACTGACTAGGTTAAGGTTAACGTACAGGGCCGAATCCGATAGTTTTTGCTGTGACGTCATAAATGAGTTACGGTAAAAGTATGGTCTCTTATGGTAACCGGTTTAAAAGTATAGGTTTTAAGCCAAAATAAGCAATATGATACTTACACTAAGTAAAATAAACTTTATACAAAGTTATTAGTATCATTTGTTGTTATGTGTTACAATATTTAGCTTATGTAATACTTTTTTAGAAAACATAATATATAAAAATTTATACGTCGCAAATTTCGAACCCGCGTCCCTTAAAATCAAAGCCAAGCAAAAGTATAACTAAGCCATACGACCTCATTCTTAACTTCTTCAAGTTTTCTATCACTTCCGGGATCTTTTTACAAATTTACGCTACAGAAAGAAAACAGAGAAACTGATAGAAATCTGCTAGATGCGGGATACAGAGTAAAGCTAAAAAAAATAATTTCTCTTCTCTTGTACGTACTTACCTGCCTAGTAATACACATATAGCTATTTTTCATCTTGAATTTGGTAGTCAACGGATGCCACGATAGCTATCTGGATGTCAAACTACAGTTCAATCCGCCCGGCAGTTTGAGTCATGCGTTAATAGATCACTCAGTTATCTTTTCTTTTTGGAAAAGATAGATAGATTGATGGCTTGGCAAAGTGAATTTATTTAGCTGCCTCTTACTAAGGATATAGATTCAAATTCAATATGAAAAAAAGTTTAGATTAACTAAATCTATAATTTTATGGTGTTTTTACGCACACTTAGTTATCAGCTAAAAAAATCAAATGAAGCAAGCAATCTATAATTATATAGATACATATTCCTTTTTATTTTAAGAATAGAGAGAAAATGTGTATATTGATATAAAAATCATTATTTCAGCTCTACGCGTTATCCCTGGCCGGAGAGAATAGAAAACTGTGAATGACGCAGCTAAAAATAATATGAACATAATCTTTATAAGATTGGAAGGCATATCCTTCCAATGTAAAGCGTGTGAAAGCCTACAATTATTATTTTAATATAATTATTTTTTTCATACGCCAAATCATCTCGAGTTTCGATCTATATCTAATATGCAATAAATTGTACGCACGTTATCAAATAATGTTTACATATTCAACGCATGTATTCCCGCATGATCTGAGAAAATCAAAATCTCTCTTAGCTTATTTGCTGATATAAATATTTTTTTTATATTTTACAGCATTTAGATCTTATATTTTCTTACCATATCTTTAATTTTCTTATTATCTGAATAAATGTTACTGACTGTATATTAATATTTTAGATATGATATACACTCAGAGGAATTAATTGTTTAAATTTCATTTTTTGAAATGGAAGCGTAATTATGAGTTCTGTTTAAATAGGCTAGAATTCGAGTGATGTACGAAAAACAGAGTGTTTAGACACTACGTTTTTTTATGCTTTTGCTGTTTTAAGCCGTGAGGTTAAACAAAATCAAAAGATTGTTTTTTGTATATTTGTATCTTTTTACTTTTAGTTTTTACTACATTAACCATTTGCTCAAGTTAGTGGCTTACAAGTGGGTAAGTAGATTTAATAGGAATTTCACAGGAAGATTCAGAAGTTCGGAGAACATTACAATCTACTTATACAAAAGTTTTATATGTTTTAATCGAGTCTTCAGAAAATTGACTTACGAAGTACACCTTGAGGTTACGTAATAAGCAGAAAAAAGCCGCTATATAGCATGAATCAACTAGAAATCGAACCCATAATCACATTGTTTAGAGTTCAGTAATGGGCCCACAATGATCACAGCCATAAAGTCGTCTTTCACACAAAAGCTTAATATCTAATAATAAATATTTGAGTTTTATATTAACTCAAGTAAATAATTTACATACCTAACCTTCTTATATCAATTATTAAATTAGATTTAAATAGATAATTATTTTAACCAGTAATTTTATCTGTGACTTGTATTCCATACGAAAATAAACAATGAAACTTGAAACATAGATTATCTAAGCTTCGAAGCCCTCGAGCTTATTGGAGCCAAGGTTACGTACAAAAATTATGCACCGAACAACCATCAGTTAATGCTATAATAATGGAAATTATACAAGTTATAACATGTCGTAATACCTTCATATAGGTGTTAGAATTGCATATCTTATATTATCTATGAGAATATATGAGATTGTGTACGCCTTTCACGAAGAATGAAATCATCTTCTAAACTACAATAACTGTTAATGCAAATAATCATATATATAAAAAAATCTAAGTGTAATAAGTTTTCTATGTAAATATTAATAATATAATATTGAGGCTAGTCAACGCGACAGATTGTGGGTTCCATTCAAGGAAATGAAAATGAGGAAAAGCACAGTGTGGAGTTGCACCAATTAAAACGCAACAAATTGGATATATATATATATATATACCTTTAATAATACACACACTTATATAGTCAACAAAGTTACCTTCGATCTTCATAAGGGTTCTTAGGTTTTTGTTTTCGAGTTACGTAGTAAATGTATTATGTGTAGTAAATATAATTAAACTCAGAGTGTCATTACCTACTTTTTAAGCCAATTTTTTGGAAACCTCAAATAAAACAACAAAAATATATTTCTCAGAAACGACCGGAAGTGCCGAACGGAGTGACGTACTCGTATCGCCAAATTTCTATCCCAACCGCTTTGGTGATAGGTTGATAAACTAATGCAAAAAGGTTTTAAATACTCGTTTTCGTTTTCTTAAATCTTTCAAGGGTATTAACTCTACCACTTCCATTGATCAGATCACAAAGACTGATTCTGTGAATACCGCGACGTACAAATATATTATTGTATAACAAAAGAACTCTACCTGAGCTTTTCAAAAAGGTGCAATGCGAACAACACTTACTCATGAATTTGGTTTTGGCAATATTAAAAATTAATTAATCTGTTTTCTGAGTTTCATAATAAATATTTAATTAATTATAATTATGGAACTTTCTTTTTTTTAGCTTCACGCTGTATCCCGCACACAGCAGGGTAGGCAGAGGGAACCTGGATGTTAAGACACTCCGTTTCCCACTTTCTGCCGAATTTTGGAGGCATTGCGTGTTGAGTGGCAGAACTCAACGCCGCCCTTTACCCCGACACCAGAGCGAAGAAAATGTAAATATAAACGTAAACAAATACTTCACTTCCTCGAGTGGGAATCGAACCCATAACCGCCGTGTTACAGTCACTCCCTTGTGCCACTGCGCCATGACGGCCTTTATTTATTATGCAACTTTATTTATTATAATTCTCTCTATATTAGGTTACTGACCGAATTTATTCCCTTTCACGATATTTATTATAATAAAGTTGTTAAATGTGAAATACAAGACAAAGAAAACGCGTTAAAATATATATAAATAAAATTCTGCAAATACATTAACCTATCACAACGTCGCTTAAATTAGTTTTCCTATTAAAAAATATTAAATAAATTAATTCATTCAACAAATCATTACAAATTTTATACAAAAAGCTGATTTTTTTCCAAGTATTACAAAGTGTGTTTAATTATTTCTCTAAATATTTTTACGAGATAGAGAACTTTCGTCGCAGGCTATACAGCTATACAAACATACATTCAACGACAGGAGCGCACGTGCGCGACGGGCGGCGACACCCGAATGCGGACGACTACCAACCGACAGCACTGTATATATTGAAAAACGATATATATCCACAGATGTATTCATTTTATTATAAACTTTAACGAATTACGATAAAGCTTAATCTTGCATCCTCATTCCTTTACACATAAGCTTTTCAAAGCAAATACTACCGTACGCCCTCGAGACGACCGCCGCGCATGCGAACTTGCATCTAATATATCGAATGCAACGCGATCCATTGAAGGCTTAGTTCAGCTATTTAAATTATAATAAAGTATATAAGAAATGTATGACAAATACAAATATCAATCGTTGTCTTGATTAATAGTGTATGGGTGGTTACTACTCGCTTTGCATTCGGTATCATGATGGTGTTCAAACCACTTTTGTTCGCGATTATGTTTTTGTGACGGCCGGTTGCGTCGCTTCGTTATTTTCTATTTATTTTATATATTTTATTTGGCCTCACGCCACTATTTTTGTATGAATTGTTCATTATAAAATGTCGATTCTGTATTAATAAGGTTTTTTATATTTATTTGTTACGTTATTAAAATAATTATAGAGTTCAGATAGATTACTAGATTTATATAGATTTCGTCATAGAAAAAAGACGTTACGTTCCCAATATTAAAATCTAAACAAAACAGATACAAATTTATTCGTAGTATATCCTCCATTATTAAATTAAGTAAATATATTTTAATAATAAAAGGGTTCACAATTTTATAAAGATTGACACGGACCGTAAAAAGATGTCAGTACATGTTCACTGACAAAGAAAACAGGCCGTTTTCCATTTTCCGCCTACTTTGTTCCAATATTGGGATCCTTATCGTCAACAAGATAATTATTTATCTGACCAACACATTTTACTTCCATTAGCAAAAGAATCACACATGCAATTGAGTTTTATTAATTATATACAACAGTCGTGGGTTCGATTTCCTTTTTAGGGCACTCCCTAACTTGTATTTAAGTATATATAATCATTTTCGTTTCTTGGTCAAATATGACAATAACGATAGATAAAAATATAACAATATTCAATTGAAAAATATATTAATTTAATTGAAATTTTGACCTATATTTAATTACCTAACCTAAGTATAGTCCTATAAAAATAGGTAGTTATATAAGGACTTGACTCAGGTTTCAAATTAAATCCATCACGAACTCAATTTAATATTATTAATCGTTATTTAGACCAAAAAAATCTAGAGTTAGATTTAGAGAATCGTTAAGCTGTTAATACATTATTTTCTTTGTTAAATAATTTGGTTTAATTAATAGAAATCTTAAGGAAAATAATTCATCCTATATTTTTTATATGTATAGCACCGCCCACATTACTACAATGTAAAGAAAGTAGACGTTGCGTGTTGGGTGTCGAAACTCAAAGCCACGCTTTGTTTAACTAGATTAAAAAAATATCTTTTACATAATCTCCTCCGAGAGGGTTTTAGATCCAAACCTATCACTTTCACACGTTCCGTCTACGCAAATACTTTGTTGAGCGATCAAGTAAATTTAGTTAAATAACTGATAGACATAAATAGTAATATTTTTTTCGTTGAGGTCGTCATGGCCTTCGGGCATAAGGGTGTGGCTGTAACGCGGCGGTTGTGGGTTCGATCCCTACTCAGGGGAATAAATTATTATTTATTAATATTTTTATTTCATCACTCTGGTACCAAGGCAAAAGCCACTCAACACACAACGCCTCGAAAAATTCGGTGAAAAATGGAGAGCGCAGTATCTTAACACTAGGTTCCCTTTACCTTTATTTTTTATCCTGTTATATGCTAATTTTGATTTTTTTAAACAATTTATTCGTCATCGTCGTCAGGTAAACTAATAATTAAATAGTAATATACCCTGATGATCGTCATGGGTCGGAGATCGGAGTGCCACCGGATGTCAAACCCAGGACGAAGCAAACATCCGACTGGGTCACTAACCCCTATTTAGGGGAGCTTTTTTTATTATAACGTGATACAGTAATAAATGTAAACTTTTATATCTATATTTTACAGTTGGATATTATATTATAAAAAATCGTTGACTACAATTTGAACCTGTTATGTGTAATACACGAAAAGAAAAATCTATGAAACAAAACAAAAATGTATAGAATAAATAAATTTTAGGTATAATTTTGTATATTATGAAATAGTAGTTAAAAACTAATTAACTTTACAATTGCATAAAATAATATTTAGAGAAAAACAAAAACAAATCTTTAAACGTTTCATTCAAAGTGCCCCGGATAAGAGAATGAGAATAAAAATAACCTTTGTGTAATAAGCTTATTTAGAATAGATATAACAAGCTAAGAGCTTAAAGGTTTAATTAAAATTTATGCTTTTTACATCATGTCTCACATTTATAAACTAGATAGTTAGATAGTGAGGTCGGTCATGGTTCAGTGGTACAAGCGTGCGACTATGAATGTGACAGATTGTGAATTCGATTCCAACTCGAAGAAAATTAATTGTTTTATATTTTCATTAATTCGATTACCACTCAACATTAAATACCATCAAAATTCGCTTGAAATTAAGAAACGGAACTATTTTAATGGGAACAAAGTCTCTTAAGTCTTTATACTAAGTTTCCAGATCTCTCCCACCCTGACATGTGTGAGGGGTGTCTTCCGTCTTTAAAGTAGATTGCGAGTGTTACTTCACTACTTGATCTCTACTTGTCGGACATTAAGAGTCATTGTATAGATAGTCAGTAGCGGAATCCAACGCCGATCTAGAATTGCCTACATTATTATCAGTAATAGATATTCTTCGAGAAGGATTTGAACCCACAATCATCGTGACTTACGTTATTGCTCACGATGACGTCATATTTAATAAAAGCTGCTTTATAATGAATACTGTTATACGTACGATCTTGAGCCACCATTTTATAACGCAATTAGTTGAGTCAGACAATTTGTTTTACCTGTTTAGGTCACGCGCGTGCAGCCTTAAATCATTATTGAAGCATAAAAGGTTAAAATATTAAACTTATTAAAATATTAAATTATAAAAAAATATATTAAAATATTAAATACTAGATGTGGCTTAATAAAATAGTTATTTACAGTAAATATTTTTATTTATTTCAGGGTATATAGAGGGAACCTAGGAACCTACTAAAAAGACACTTCGTTCCTCACTTTCCGATTAATTCTTCAGGCATTTATATCCCCCAAATAGAAATCGAAACCACAACTGTCGCGCTTACAACAGCCTCTCTCTTCTAGAATTCTTTTATTTCAGTATATTATAAAATCAAACCCAAAAATTCTAAACTGTATTGTCATAAGTTTTAACAAAATTATGAATTTAGCTTGTTATTAAAATTAAAGTACTGTGAGAGCTTTTTTATCGAAAACTTAATATTTTATCAGTAAAAATAAAAAGATATTATCTATATAACCTGTATATCTTATATTGTATACAGGATATAGACAAAGCTCTGTATTACTTAATACTAAACTAACATAAAACTGCAAACAAAACATAAGTTAGCTACTTTATTCACTTTATTCACCACTCTACCGATTTTGTGGGGACGAAAAGGTTCCCAAGGTAACCTGAGTCTCTGATGTGTTGTGAAATCGTCGCATTGTAGCCTTCCGAAACGACTGCACTCACCTGCAGTACTTTTATATGACAATATAATATTAAATATTTGAATGATATGCCAAAGTTATTACAGCGCCTCTTTGAATTTTAAGTTACCGAACAAACTAGAGAAATAAGAACTTAGAAATATTTAAGTAATTTGAGTACCTACCAAGCAGATATATACATATTATGTAGTATTTGTACTTTTTTCTGTCTCTTTGAACTCTTTTTGGTAAATGAGTGAAGAAAATATCAATTTACTTATTAAAATGGAAAACCTAATATAATTAGGTTTATTTTATAATAACCATATTACACTACTGTTGAACTATTAATTCCCACAAAATAACATGTATTTATTTATTCGTTTCATCTTTTCTTCTAGTGGTTCTTACAATAATATATACATACATGTACAGCTGCACACATTTTTTATATATTTCTTGCATTTTATATTAATTGGAGTTTCATTTATCTACTATAACAGTACAGACGTAATCAAACAAGACTCGAGCTCGATCCGATCAATCCATCTCAATTCAAATTGTATACCGCTGTGACAACCTAAAACTATTGCAGTTAGAATATAAACTACTACTCTAATTATTGCACTTATATATATTATGTAAAATTAGATTTACTATAAAGTACTAGAGAGATTCAGGCTGTATCCCACACATAGCAGGGTAGGTGGGGAAACACTGGGTTAAGACACTTCGTAACCAGAGCGAAGAAATTTTAAATATTTAATTTACTCGAGTGGGAATTGAATCTACAACCAGTCACGTGTACAGTCATACGGCCCCTTCACCACGACTGATCTCAATTCAATCATTTGATGGTCATATTAGATGAAAATCCTTTATATGTTGTGTCGTGGGTGTGTTACAAACATGAGTTGAACTTTATAGTAAATTAATACAATAAACTAACTCTATTTGATAAATTTTAAAAGTCAAAGTTAAGCCTGATTGCGCGTGGACAATGTCTTTAAAATTCAGCAGAAAATGGGAAATAGAAGTGACGTAATTGGAATTGAGTGTCTTAACACTCGATATAGGAAACCTATCGTGCTACCAGAGCAAGAAAATAAAAATATTAATTATTTTATTTAATCGAGTGAGAATCGAAACCAGAACTGTCGTGAAAGTCTCAACATACAAAATACACAAGATTGAATTTTCAACATCATAAAATATATATATAATTCATTCAAAAATATATAAAAATATAGGAGAAATAAATAGTCTTTAGGTTTCAAAATTATATAATTCGCCAGCGTGACCCGATTTCAACTCGATGAATACTTACCTACTAAAAAGCCTCCTTTGTTAGGGCAGCCGTTGGTTTGTCTTTATATAAAAGTTTCAAATATTATGAGGAAATTAAATAGAAAATATTCTCAGTAATTTCATGTTTATGTTTACTCTGTTTCTTGATTAAGAATGTTAGAAATTTGAATATTCTTGTTTGAAAAATATAGTTTCATAAGTATAAATTTTATATAGTGTCAATTTAATAAAAATTGTTAAATTTATTGGTGGTATAGGGTACTATTACGAGTAAGTGAAAATTAGTTACTCAAGATATGTACTCCGTTTACCATTTTTCGTGCAGTTTCTACTGAAGATGAGAAATCATAACTGACATATAATTACACCCTCGAGTGCGACTCGGCCCCGGAAGCGAGGATATACAACTAGACATTTGCCCACCTTCATGTAAGGGAAATATTTTTCTACCTCGTTAATACAATACAAAATACAATACAGAATTGGGTGGAAAGTAAGAGTCTTAATGGGAACAGAGAATATTAAAACTAAGTTTCCAGATCGCCTCTGCCTACCCTGCCATATACGGGGTACAGGGTAAAAACTCAAAAAAGAGAATATAAAATTTAAAAAAAAAATACAACTACATTCACACAGAACTCAAAACCATGAAACAGACAGACATGTTCCCAATGCGCCACCGTAACGCACGAATGAATAACTATTAACTAAATAGTTAACTATATCATAATTTCTAAGTCTTGAATCTAGGTCAGCTAGCGAGCTGTGTCACCCTACACTCAAATTCTTGTGTATAGTATAGTGTACGTCTTACATGTGAATGTTAATTCTAGTTTAAGGATACTTTAAATTTAATAATTTCTATAAAAAGAAATCTACCTATCAATATAGTGTATAATCAGCTTACATACATACAGCGTACAGGCAGCTACAGTATTATTTTCAAAACGAGTTGCTGAGTTTCGTCACTCAGCACTCAATGCCATCGGAATCTCTAATAATCGGTGGATAGCAAACGGAGTGTCTTAACACTAGAGCAGTTTGCAGAGCAGTCTCTGTGTGAAAACGATTATATATATATTTGTAATAAACATTTACATGAAAAAACCTTAGTACTTTTCTACAACCTAACACGTACTGCCTCCGAATAGTTGACAAAAGGAAGAATAAAATGAAACTTACGTCACGCTATCTATCTAGCATATTATAGCTAAAATAATTTAAATCCAACTCTACACTATATTTATATGTACATGTACAAGATATATTTAATATACGAATGCCTGTATCATTGCTTTGAATTCCTCACAGATTAATTATTACAATATTTAGTAAAGGCGGATCTGAAAAAAAGTCCATATCCTGTTACACTACAAGATATTACCAAAAGTGCCTTAGATCTAGTTAAAGTTTTCAAAGAAAAATCTTAATAGAAGAATGTCTTCTATGAAATCTATCTATATCTATTTATTTAGCACCTTTATTGGTTTGGAGAAAAAAGGACGCAGCTTCCATCTATGCTGTATATTACAAATTCAATTTCCGTTTCTAATAAATACCGATTAGTATCGATCATAAATGTAATAGATACCAGTTCTTGCAACACAGTCATAGAAATTTGCAAAAAAAATGTATTGCCTTTTCTGTAATTGAAAATTTATGTTCATTTCTAACCATCAATGTATATTATTATAACACAATTCATAAAACTTATTTTATATTTAATATAATAAAAATAATTTTCACGCTGCATCCCGAATGTAGTGAGTGAGAAACTCCGCTCTCCACTGTCCACCGAATTTTGGAGGAATTATTTGTTAAATTTCCTTATTTTTTATTCAAAACACTCAATAAATTAAAAACTCAATGTCACACGTTGTTTAATCTGAAACGAAAATATTTTAAACACAATCGTTCCCCTGAGTGAGATTCGAACTCACAAAGATAATTCTAAACGTGGCATTACATTAATTTAATTAACTTATATTTTTGTCACCATTAACTCTTATTTTTTACACCATAAAAACCCAATTTTTTTAACTATAAGTTAAGTTATGTAGTTATCTATATTATTAAATAGATATTAGTTAAAATTGTATAACTATGCCCTTCTCATTTCTAAGGCAAAATGACTAGTCAGCAGTTTGAGAAGCTCCCGACTGACCGGAACCTGTTTAATGTACACGCTCACGTGATATCCCTAATCTCCTAAAGGTTTAGATTGGAGTACCCCTTAAAGTTAATTTTCGTAAAATCTTACAGTCTGTGCACAACGCCAATATATCAAGAACTGCGTATTTTCAATAAGCCGTACTTCAGTTGCCCAGAATTCTAAAGATCGGTAAGGGAGCGGCGTGCCTATTTACAGTGGACGTATTACATAGAGGCCGCTGAGCATCTAGCCAACTAGTCTGCGGACCAGTCGCCCGATTCCTTCACCGCTCGGCGGAGAGGAAATAATCCCGGGTGTTTTGCACGAAATAAAATATGTTACCGCCGCTAAGTTTGTAAAGCGAATTTCTATATACACTTATTTAGTTATCCTAATTAATATATAGCTTATATAGCTTATATAGCTAATAGGTAATACGCGTTAAGTGGAAAATGTTACTTATATATATATTTAACAAATTGTTAATATATTATGTATATTTATATCTTTATATTCTAAATAGTGAACCGTCAGCAAACCAATATTATAAATGGCAACGTATAAATAGTGTTTGACAAACAATATAAAGATTATAGCCAAGAATTTATAATAGGAATACCACTATATAAACTTTATTAAGGCAATCTCTGCATAAAACGTTTACAATTACTTTGGCAGTCGAATTTCGAGTGTAGACGAAAGCGACAAGCAAATTAATATAAATCTTAAAACGAGCCCTCCAAATTTATAGCGTACAGCGGTAGGTGCTGGGGTTCAAGACCGTAACAATAAATGTAAGCTCTCAAAAGGGGTCCATATTTCTGGGAATTATATCACTTTATGACACACTCCTCTCACTTGGCAGCCGTGGCATTACCATAATTACTTCTCTTTATATGTGTAACAAATAGAAATGGTCAACCGTAATGTTTTAAATGATTGAACCGAATTATTTTACTCATATACACTGAATAAGCGTATATGTTAAACAAAAAAAATGCTTTGGCATAGATAATATAAATATTAGTTATCTCATTAGTTTCTTGTATGTTTAAATTCGTTAACTTAATTAATAGTTAATTTAAATAAAAGTTAATTTTAAAAGTAAACTAACTAAAACTAACTACTTATTTCCATATACGCGCCTACACCGTTTATCCCGTATCGCATTCGCTGTTTTTTGTTTTCCTCTCCGTACAGCTTGTACAAAACTACTTGAAGATAAGTAGGGCAATCCAATATGAATCTACTATACAGAAATTGTTTTTATCAGCAAAATTTGGATAGATTTTTAATATTTAATTATCACGGCGTTGACTTCCGCCACTCAACACGCAATGCCTCCAAAACTCGGAACGGAGTGTCTCAACACTAGGTTCCCTCTGTCTGCCCTGCCGTGTGCGGGATACAGCGTGAAGCTGAAATATAAATAAACTTTTTAAATTAAAATATACTAACCCCATGACACAGCCTTTGCCAAAATGTAAATTGTATTAAAGCTATTTTATCTGTGTGAAGTGTTAAATAGTCGATATGAACGTAACCGCAGGTACTAAATTACTGTATATTTGTATATATCTATCTACTGTTAGAAATCGGAAGCGGTTAATGTTTTTAAAATACACAACATAAAAACACATGTCGTCTATATGTCTCTTAATTATTCGGATAGAGGCTCTGCGTGATTGTAATAAGTGATATATATCACCTAATAGCTTTTATAGTATTTTTACACGAGATCGCTGAAATTAGAAATATATAAGTGAAAATATCAATTATATTAAAAGTTACTATTAATAAATATATATTATATAAATAATTGTAACATGTCGCATGTTCATTGCTACAGCAATGCAGCAGAAAAATAATATATGTTGTTGGCAAAGCACCAGGGAGTGTTAAGACACTCCGCTCATATAAAGACACTTCCGCTTATATGTAAAGGTGGATTTCAAAATTTTCATAAATCAATCTGATTTAGCAGTTCTCTGATATTACACAGATTGATTAAGATAATCAACGTTTATTCCAGTCAGGCATAAAATGGGTGTGCAGATGACCTTCTCAACGACCCCAAAAGCACTTTATACAGTTATTCCCTTTTGTCTATCTTTTGTGTTTAAATAATTTCTTATTCTGTTATTATGATACTACTAAGGGGGGCTGTGTCGGTATTCGAATCCCGCAAGAGGAAATTATCTAAAATTTTGATTACCTCGCTGTAGTAACAAGACCGACAGTGTCACACCATTTAACACTCAATTCGTCAAGAATTCGACGTAAAATGGGAGAGCATTAACTCAAGGCGCCTAACCTGCTGTATGCGGGATACAGCGTGAAGCTGGAAAAAAAAACATGTATATGTATGTAAATATAGTCCGATTCACTTCAAATCTTTCAATACAGCAACTTGTTATCGCACATTTCCTACAATACTATTGAAATACGGTTTGAATATTTTGAAATTGTGTCGACTTTCTAAGATTATTTCTATTTTGTAACATGCACATTACATATCGGCAATGCTATCATCATCACATATATATTTATTTATTTATTTATTATAAAACCATTAGGTTTTCCTTTGTTCATATTTAGGTTACGGTAAATTGACGAACTGAAGAGATAAAATTTCGTAAATGTAAATAAAGATTTTTTGTCAGATTTACGCGTTTTTTAACAAAAATTTGCTAAAAGTCCCGACAAAATCTAGTGTCGACACACTACTTTCTCGCCTCAAATTCCGCCAAAACTCGAGTTGCGTATTAAGTCGGAACACTACACCACACTTTACTAAAGATATATATATTATGTATTTTTCAAAATTTCTTTTACAATAATTCATTTTTACCACAATATATAGAGGCACAATATCTCAGCAAAATGTGCGCGCTAGGCGACGAAGTAAGTAATACATCAATCCGTTACCAAGTATTCTTTCATTTTTATATTCGATACGTGTTAGTGACAAAATTTCAGAACCCGTTTTTTCCATTTTTGCGCAATTTAGTTTATAATATATTTTTTCTAATATTAAATAATTTAAAAAAGGCAAATATTTAATTTTCATTTACTAATAGGTTTTACTCGCAGCTACACCCGCGTGGCTAGGTGATAATAACTAAAAAGAGTAGAACCTCCTTCGATAAATGGCATTTTTAGTACAAAATATATTTTTTACTTCGTATTAGTACTTGTTCTCAAAATCCTGAGATCACCGCGTTCAATAAAAAAAAATAGGATTGTCAGCTTCATGCTATCCCGCATGTAATGGAGATGCAGAGGGAGCCTAGTGTTATGACACTACAACACATTCCCCCCAATTTCAGGATTTGCGTGTTGAGTGAGAAAACTCAACACAGCGCTTTGCCTCGTTACCGGAGAGCGAGATAATGTGTTTAATAATATTAAATACATTATTATCAAACACATTTCCTCGAGTGGCAATCGGACCCCCAGCCTGTCACATTTACAGCCACTCCCTTGTGATACTGTGCCACAACTGACCACTTAGTTTCAGTTTTATAATATATTAATATATAAAAAAAGTATAAATATTTTCTTTTTCACATAAGTATTTCATTTTCAAGACAAACTTTTACTTAAGTTCACAAAAATCGGGAAAAACACAAAAGACACGAGCACGATCGATTTCAACTGGTTTACTGCGACGAGGTTTTGCAAACTGGGGTCAATGTCTCTTCACTTGACATACATTTCTTTGACACTGTATAGACCCATTATAATGATGAAATGACGGCACTGACGACTATCATCACACAAAGAGAACTCTAGGATTCGACAGCTCTAATCTCACTAAAACACGAGACAATTAACTATTATACTTACTTATTATATTACATTAAATAATATGAATATAATATATATATACACGCTTAATTCTCAATTTTCTACCGAATTTTCAACACATTGGTGGATTTCTACGCCGAAGAAATAAAAATATTAAATTATTTTTTTTCCCTTACCTATCACGCTGTGTCACTGCGCCACGAGAGAATCGTAATTAATATTTTTCAAGCATTCGTAGAGATATAAGACAATTTTTTTTTAAGACATTTTTTGTCGTGTGTGTGTGTATCAAGTGAAAGTTAGAATTGAAACCACAGTCATAACGTTTACAGTCAGTTGCATATTTAAACTAAAATTTATTTTTTCTCTCTTACAATAAGTCTCAAAATCAGGCGAAAACTAAAAGACGGAATGTCTTAACTCTAAGTTCTTTTTGCCTACCCTGCTCTATAGACAAAGCGCAGAGCTAAAAAAATATTATATATAATTAATATTAATATTATTAGTTAACTTATTTTAACCTTAACAAAACTAACATGTGTTCACGTCCCCAGACGTGTAAGGTGCGAATTACTGCAATGTTTCATACAATTGATCAATATCTCATTATATACAAAAACAGCAGGAAAATAAGAATTTTTCCTCTAAAATCAAAGTTAAGTTTTCCTATAAAATCAGCAATCAATTCTTTGAAATGAATTAAAGAACTAAGGACTACGTCAAACGGAAAACACTTTTAACTTGACGTTGTATCGCAAACATAGAGAATCCGGTGCATCGTGCCTTGTTACCAGATCAACAAAATTAAAATATTAAATAATTCATTCCCCCAAATGGGAATCGAACTGCATCTACCACTTTGCGATGGCCACTAAAATTTATTACGTAAAAGATAAATTAAGGCTTTCAGACAATATTATAGAATTAATTAACCAATCGTGTGTAATTCATATAAATATGCGAGGTATGCATGGTTGTGACAAGGGATGACGGTTCTACGGCGGGCGGTGGGTAGTCTGATATATTAAAGTAGAAGCTCGAATGTAAGCTATATTATTTAAATCATTTCTCTCGTGTCTTATAAATTACTAAATGGTTAATTAATATTTAGTTAATAGTTAAACATTAGTTAATTTGTTTAATTTTGGTAAAGGTTCTATAATTTATATGTGCATATGCTTATTTAACTTTACTTAAAACATGCGTAACACACGTCATTTTTTTAATTTATTTTTTTTTAGTTTCACGCTGCATCATGCATTATTCATGAATCATAGTGTTTTTAAGACACTGTTTTAACAAGAGTTTACTTTAATACTTTTTAAACCTTCTAAGAACCTATGACCCCATGATTGTAATATACATGGCACTAGCCTCCGCGTCTACTCGTCTACAACCGCCCCGACTCTAGTGTTATATCGACAAAACAGGCCCGATCCGTTTCACGATACATTTGTAATGGCGATTGATTCGGCACATTCAGTACCGCCTATTGTTACCTACGCAATAAATAACTATTATATTAATTCACAGACCGAGCGGGTCAAAACCTCAACAAGAATGTGGATTATTATAAATAATTATATGTATTGAATATTTGAGTGATGTTACAACTACAAATGCAGATTAGTATGGACGACCAGTACAGATGAAAAATGAAAATATAAACGTAAATATGGACCGACGACCTAAAGAGGTTGACAGGAAGCGGATGGGCTCGAAGGGCTGAAGACCAAGTGTGGTGGCGGGAATTGGGAAAGGCCTATGTCCAACATTGGACAATTAACGGTTGTAAATGATGAAACGTAAAGAAATATTTCACTTCCTCGAATGGGAATCGAACCCACAATCGTCGCATTTACTGGCGGCACCCTTTTGCCACTGCGCCACGTAAATTAACAATAATTGTGAATTTGTAATCATCATAATAATACATTTTTGGCAACCCGACATTTCGATTAGGTTCCGGGACACCGTGGTCACGGATAAACTGTCCAGTCTACTCGTGATTCTATTTCAAAATGCTTTGCTTGATTCATATAATCTATCATAAGTAAAGCTTTGATTTGAACTGAGCGTTTTTTAAACGGTAGTGTAAATGAATTTGTACATTTTTTTATATTTTTACACTGTATTGCGAACATAGCAAAGACGTCGGAGCAAATCTGAGAAGTTAAAAAGTAAATATTTTATTTATAAATAGAACATTAGCATAAACAATAAAAATTATAATATTATGAAGTAATTTATAGGTCATTCAAGATTCATATTAGAAACTAAAGCATCTCAGCTGAGTTTTATAGAATAAAATGAAAGTGCGATATCGACAGGATATTAAGTCGCAAAGCCGAGAAGACATACGAATGTATAAACTCTGGAATTTTTACTGTACCTATATGTAGTACTTATTTACATACCTACTATAACATTATCCACATTCATATATGTATTTCTTGCATTTTTTTAAAGCAGAGAATCTTTTGAGTGATATAATCTGTTCGTTTTCTGTACTGCACATTCCGTTGTGGCGCAGAGTGATAGACACTGACTAGTAAATTTTATGGTGAAAGGTGAGTGAGAAAGTATTTGCTGCGATTTGGGGAAAACGTGAAGGTGGTGTTTTTTTTTTAAATATTTGACATCCTAACAAAAACAAAGCGTACATGGTTAAACGTAACTCTATACTCTTGCTAAGAATATCTTTATCTATTTTAAGTACAAACATTTTCATTTGTAATCTCACATTATCGTAAGTAATCATAACTTCAGGATCAATAATACTAAATATTATATTATTCTGTGGATATTTTAAACATGATTTTTATAGTTCACTTTCAACATAAATTCAGTTTATTGAAAACTATTCAATAAACTAAAGTTTATTATTATGTTTCCTCTTACAACAAAGAACTAGCTGTCCTCATAAAAAAATACATGTTTCAAATTTTGATACCTAAAAGTGTTTTTTTTTTAAAACACACGTAAAAATCAAAGAAGTAAATCAATTTTACAATAATAAAATATTATTAATAATTCCAGAGGACTATGAAGAGAATTATAATTTAAAAAATATTTAATTTCATCAAAAAACAAAACGAAGACAGATTTAAAAAAAATATATGAATGACCACCGTGAGAGGCGAATTAAAAAAGTAAACACGTCAATTGAGAAGCGGTAAGGCGCGAAATTATTTATACTTGGTAAGGTAGTTAGGACTGTGTCCACTACATGCAAACCGAGAGTTACATTACATTTGCTATATAAAATCTTTTTCCATAAATAATACTAATTTTATATAATTATTTGCTTCATACAGTAGTCTAAATTTTAACGGACTCTATGATTTTTTTTTACGTTTACGATGTATCCCGTATATAACAGAGTAGGTAGAGGAACTTAGTTCCATAATTTCCGGTTTTTTTACATTTTTTCTTGCTACCGGTTACGAAAAGATGATATTAAATAATTATTTCCACCGAGTAGAAATCAAACCCGTAAACGTCGAACAAAACAATCTGTGTGTTTTCTGTGTAAAACAAAAAATCAAAGCTTTAGCCCTGCCATTCACTATGCGAGGAGTCCAACATCGCCAGGCAGCGATGTAGGGGACGCGGTGCGGCGGCGCGGTACAGAATAATCGATACCCCATAGAACTAAGTAGGGACATACGGGGTTGTGGCGTTTTGGCGCGAAACTTAAATTGAGGGTAGTTTTAAGACGGCTTTCGATATAAAAGAGAAAGAGATCAACAAGAGGGAAGATGGATAATCGTTTAAATTGTATTATTTTTATTTAACTGTGGGCATAGAGGCCGAGATGGTGCAAGGGCGTCACTGTAACACGATGGTTGTGGGTACGATTCGCATTCAAGAGAAAGGGAATTATTATTTATTAATATTTTCATTTCTTCCCTGTGGCGCCCAGGCCACACCCGGCGATACAACAAATTCGACGGAGAGTGGAGAACGTAATGTCATATACAGCGTTATACAACGTGAAGTTGATTATGCTGATTCATTTAATTTAAACAGCAGAAACTTAACTTAAACTTGAGTCACATGTGGTTTGTGTTTTTCGATTATGACATTTCAACTGATTGTTTTTTTAAGTCTACTAATATTAAAGCACTTTGATGAAAAATATTAAACAAATTGAGATAAAACTTTGGAGTAGTACAAGCTAGTACGCAAGAATGACACGTTTATGTAAAGATTTTGTATAATTATAACAATAATTTCAGCGAAGCCACGCCTTTGTCAGTAGTTTCTTCAAATTTAATACTATAACTATACTATTTTGGACTTATTTTTTAAAATTATTATATTAAAAAATCAATAATAATTAATTATATTTTATAAATTATTTAAACCATACAATAATAAACTTCCAACAAAAAGTAAGAGTAAATATAAGTATTTAGAAACTGCCCTCTTGAATGTCTGTTGTCACCCCAAGTAAGTAAGCCCTAAAGTTCCTTGTACCCCTGCACGGATGCAGCGGTGCACCGCGGGTGACTGACCCCGGTTTAGGGGATGATCTACTGCATATATATCGGGTGTCGAGATCAATAACTTAAGTAATTACTTTTTTTTTTAATTTATTAATAATAATCTTAGTTCATATTTTGATTTATACTACTAAGTAAAAGTGAAATTTCACTCTTACTTAATATTACTTAACCAAATGCAATAGATATTATATAATGTACGTATTATTTCGTCTTAAGAAACTTTAAAGGATAAATAAATTTTGCGTATATATTACCACATATATTTTTTTATATTTCTTTAGCACATTTCTTAAGTGAGTTATAAACACGATTTAAAAATAATAATAATCAAAAAAAAAAATAACAATAATTTATTGAACTAAACATTTAACAGTAAAGTTTAAAATTATCGCAATATAACAAAAACTAAAACAAAAAAATATTATTTCTCCTTAATTTCTATATAATTGTATTAAAAAACTAACGGCAATGACCTGTGAACTCTATTCAGTACTGGAACACCTCGAACTTCCTCGATGACTTCCTCGTAGTGTAGGTACACATGTAACCACAATTTATAAGTTAACTAATAAATGAACAAGTTTGAAACGATTCTTCGTTTTAATTAAGCAAAAAATATCATTCATGTACATTTAATTAATTATTATTGTACGAGGGATTAAAATGAAGTTAAAACAATCAAAAAAAATATTCATTTTCTCGAGCGGGAATCAAATCTACGACCGTCGCAGTTACCAACGTAGAAAATAATATTGAATATAATTTTATGTTTCTCAGTTCTCAAATACTCACTACTAAACTTCTCCACTCTCCTTTGTCATTCAAGTACTTTTTAAAAAACACCATGCTTTCTCTGAATAGATGAAAAGACGACGCAAAATAAATTTCATTACAATAAATATTTAATAAAAAAAAGACTACAACAAGGGTAAGTAACAATTAATCTATTAATATAATTTATTTATGGTATATATTAATATAATGTAAAGTTTACTTACAATAAATAAAAACAAATCCTTCTACCCTGATAGAAAGAACCAGATATCTAGACACTCCTTTTCCCACTTTCGTAGAGTTACGCATTTGACCGCCGCGTCTTGCCAGAACGGAGAAATGAAAATAATTGAATACAATCGTTCTCCCAAATGAGAATCGAACCCAAAAGCATCACTAAATAAATAGATATTCATAACTTTAAATATTATATTAAATTAAACAAAACTTTACGTTATATGACTAGATCCATCATACTAACTATTTAACCTCTAAGTATTCAGTGCACGGAGTGCGTCAGTGCGCTATGGGTTGACTGATCTCCGCTTAGACATTGGAGAGGCGTCCTGTACGCCTCTCCTTATAGCTCAGATAGAGATGTGATCTTAGAAAATATCTTTATCTTTTTAAGAGAAAATATAGATAATATGTATTTGAGTTTGAATATTTTTAAGGAATCTTTAAATTAATTTATTACAATGATAGTTGAAATTAAAAAATATATATTCTAATCTCTAATTTAAAACAGCTTCTTTTATTATTATAATATAATCGTTCTTCCTTGTCAATCGTGTAATAAGGTAACTTTTTTGATAATAATTAAACGTTATTTACATCATACATAACTATAATAATAACAGTATAATAGTATAACTTCATTGCCTATTCTAGTTAAATTTACTGAAGTTTTATGTAGAATACACAAACTATTTCCACCAAGAATTAAACCCAAAAGCAAAGTTCATAATTTCACATTCCAAATCGATGAAGCACAATATTTAGAGCACTTTGTGTAAATGTGTGCAGTGCTACATACATACATACATACGTGCTCCATACAAAAATAGACGAAAACGTTTCTTCTTTGGAGTATCTATACGACTTCATGGCTTCAACGGACGCTGTGCGGGTCACTGACCCTTTGTTTGAGGGATGATGTATCTCGTGTCAATAAAGAACATCTAATTACTATAATGAGTTGAGAATACAAAAGAAATTTTAGTCTCTAGGGTCTAGCTCCGATAAATATAAAATATATCCCGCATACAGCAGATCAGGCAGAGAGAATTTAGTGTTAATAATATATTACCTATGTTAAAAATCTTAAATATATTACCTATGTTAAAAATCTTAAATGAAACGCCTATGTGTATTTATATTAATAAATTAGTTTATTCGCTGTATTCTACATGAAGCAAGGTAAACATAAGTAACCTAGTGCTAAGACACTCCGGTCCCCACGCACCGCCCACGTTTCGGGATATAATAATTCATTCCCCCGATTGGGAATCGAACCCACAACCGTCGCGTCTACATACTTACAGCTTTACTTTAGTTTCATAACCGCGTGTTAGTGTAGGTCGTATAATTTAACAATATTGTCACAGATTACACCTTGCAATAAAAAAATGAACCTATTAACATTATAACACTAATGGTTTCCGTCATATCGTGAAAGTCGTCGATACAAACAGCCATTGCATCGAGTGTAACGTCCTACATAGAACTTTTATTTTATCCATCAACAGTACTCTCTTTCTCTCTCTCTCTCTGCTGTTCGCCTCTTAACGATCTGGATGGAAATAACAACCGTTTTGTTTTACATGATGCTTAATATCGCGGAGAGTATTTTTAAAATTGTAATGTAGAATATATTTTGTATTCCTTTTTTTAACAATTATTGGCATCGCTTACATTGTTGCAATTTTTTTTTTTTCAACTTCACGCTCTACCTGTATCACGTTGTGTATAGCAGGGTAGACAAAAGGAGTATTAAGACACTCCGTTTCTCATTTTTCGCCAAATTCAGGCGGAATTCAACATCGAGCGAGAAGAAAATGGACATATTAATTATTTCATTACTTCGAGTGGAAATGGAACCTACAGTCAGACTTTGTGTCTTAGTGTCATGACTGGCCGCAATTATTATGAAATGCTATGAAAAACACCTAGTTAATACTTCAAACGCGTAGGTAGCTTTAGTGTTATAATAAGCATAAGAGTGGGTCTGGTAGTTCAAGTTCAAAAAGTTATTTTTCTAACCTGAAAAGGTCAGGATATTCTATAAATAATAAAAATAGTAATATAGGCTGAACTAAGAAGAAAAAAATATAAGTAATATATATATATATTTGATATTTTTATACTTTCTATAATTCTTATTAAGATAATGATTGATCATTTAAATATAACACACTTCAACAGGTACCAAATAATTAAATGAAAATATTGTTTTTTTTTAATAATATATATTGTAATATAATAAAAAAACTATACAGTATAGAATAAAATATGAGCGCGGAGTTACTGAGTAATAGATAAAAAGAAATACGAACAGAAATCCCTTCCTTACGGCTAAATCGAGAACAATAAAGGGGGACGAGAAACGTGTCACCACTCTTATATGTATCGTAGATGCGAGCACTTGTACAACCACTCTACGTATTCGCTTGCATTATACAAAGAAATATATTTTGATTAGTTTTAAATCCATCATAACTATAGCAGAGAGAACAGAGAGTTAAGACACTTCGTTCTTCACTTTGTCACCGGAGCGATGAAATGAAAATAATCTATATATAATAATTATTCACAAGAAAGAGAATTGAACTTTAAACAATCGCATTTACAATCAAAGCTTTCTAACACCGCCATCTCTTTTCCGGATGTCATAATTTAAAGTTATTTTTTAAACTACTAAAATTACTAAATAAGTAAAAAGTTATCTTTATCTACGAATATTAAGGTTAGAAAGAAAGAAAATATCATATTCAAATACTAAATAATAAATATTGTTAAAATATTTTTCTAAAATTATTTAAAATTAGAAATTTACCAATTATTATTTTGGATTAAATATAATGAAATATCGCGTTATAGAGCTTAAAAGTTACCCAAGTTATATAAAAAAACTTCCACCGCTTATAACGTATTATATTTCAAACGTCAACCGATCAAAAGCTCTATAATGAATCGAACAATACTACAGTAAATTTTTCAACATAAAATTCAATATAAAAACTTAAATATTATATTCGGATGCAGTAGAAAAATTTCCAACGAATCCTTCGAAATACCTGCAGCCAATTAGTGCAAATCATAAAGGATCACATATTACGTATACGCTACATATTGCACCCTCGTGCGCCTTGCACCCTGCACCCTGCGCCCTGCGCCCTGCACCCTGCACCTTGCACAGAGCCCGTTTGAAGCTGCATTTCCTATTTAAAATATCCGCATGCATACATTTGTAATTCTTACTCAGCTAATATTAAAATATGAATCTCTATTTCATTAATGATTTTATTCTATTCAATGGTTTTCTGATGAAGAGATGTAAATGTTGTTGTATTATAATTATAATATATTACAACCTCGTATATACGTGAGAGCTTTACCTTTTGTTCTTTTGTTATGAAGATAATTATTGCGGGTGATATTTTTGAAGTAGTGATAAGAGATATTAGTCACTAATAGATGTAGTAGTGACTAATATCTCTTATCACTACAATAGTGACTCGCTACTCACTTTTAGAGACGCTGCAATATCGACACTCCGTCAATATAAGATTTACGCCGTGTAAGATTCTAATAAGCAATAAACGTGTGCAATCGGACTAAACAAACAAACAAAATACTTAACATTCTAATAATAAGGCTTATAATTCCATTCGAGCACAGTATCTGTGTCTTATCGCGACGGTTATGGGTTTTTTTCCCACCAGAGGGGAACAAGCGTACGACAGTAAACGTGGTACTCTGCGGATTCAATTGTCAAGCGAGGAAATGTAATATTTTAATTTACTTGCTCTGGTGAGGAGGATGTGGGAGGATATCTCCAGAATTCATCGGAGAGCGGGGTAGAAAGTGTCATGAAGGGGGAACGCAGTGTCTCAACACTAGATTCCCAGGTACCTCCTGCCTGCCATGCTATGTCCGGGATACTTCGTGAAGACTTTTACTGTTAATTAATACTACTAAAACTGCAGCTTAAAACTTTAAATTTTGTAAATTATTTATGTCTCTTGTAAACCATCCAATAACATGTATTTGACGGCGATTACAAAACACCATTAGACATGCGTCGACACAGAAGTTCGAAATCATCGGAAAAAAATAAAAAGAACCCTCTAGAAACGGATACAGGACGACCGAAGAATGCATGGCGATAGTGATGTGAGTCATCCCATCATTGGCCACCACGAAGTTGTCATTTCCAATATAAAAAAAACCTATTTTTGAACCAAACTCACCCTTATCACTTCGCAATAAGTGATATTTAAAGTACCACGATAAATCGGTCAATGTCACGAGCTTTTACCAAATTGTTTTGCGTCCACCGAAATTAATATCGTTATAGTTTTGTGCGATCTTAAATCTTAAGTTAAGAGAGTTAAGGGTTGCGGCTAAATTGATTTAATTTCGACCCCTAAACACGATATGTGGGCAGTACAACAGAAGTTTAGACTACATTCCGCCCGTGATAGCTGCGGTATTGTTCTTGCATTTTGAACGTTGTAAATTAAAGTTTAAGTAATCTATACTTGTTATGACAAGGCCGTTAAGTTGAACCTTGGTTCAATAAAAGTTGTATAGAGGAGGCGTTGCGTTAATTATACTATGGTGTTAAGTAATATTCCTTTTTTTATATCAAATGTTAACATAATATTTATATGCAATAATCAGCTTCACGCTGTATCCCGCACACAGCTGGGTAGGTCAGGGGGAATCTAATGTTAAGAGACTCCGTTCCCCACTTTCCATCGAATTCTGGAAAGATTGCGTCTTGAGCGATGGAACTCAACGCCGCGCTTCGCTTCGACACCAGAACGAAAAAATGAATATACATTTAAATAAATATTTCTTTTGCTCGAGTGGGGATCGAACCCACAACAAGTTGCAACTACAGTCGTAGCGCAGGAGCAGAAGCTCCTGCGCTACGACTTGCCCCCATGAGATATCTAAGAGATTACAACAACTAGTGGGTACGTGGGTACTAATAAAACAAGCGATTTTGCTTTATTTCTCATATCCCATTACCGACCGACGTTTTGGCAATCAATGCCTCGGTCACGAGCTTGAAATACTGCGGCGTAAAGCTCACACCTTTGCTTTAATTAAGCATTTTATATAAAAAAATATGTACTTTATATCGTATAGTGTATATTATATGGATATTATTATTTTTTTTGTTATATTTACGCTGTATCCAGCATATAGCGGGGTAGGTAGAGGGAACCTTGGGATAGGATACTTGATTCCCCATTTGCCAAGACGAGGCGTGTTAAGTGGTAGAATTTAAGGCCGAGCTTTATCTATAATTTAAATATAATTTACAATATGCCGCGTTGACTGTCGCACGCTTGTTCCCCTGCGCCATAACTGATCTCTTGCCAAGGGTACGCACACAGCAGGTCCTCCCTGGTACCCTAGCGAGAACCAATAATTATAAATAGAAGAATTATTAGTGTAAGTGATGTTATTAGATTTCTATTAACAAAAAAAAAATCCTTACAAGACATGAGATTGTTAGTAAATGACTTTTCTAAATGTCTCTTTAAATATTCATGAAACAATCTCCAGTACAATTGGGGGAAAATGACTCACACGAAACAAGAAGCTTCCGGGATATTAATTTGATCGTCCCTTATTATAATTCTGGATTCGTAGCATAAGCGAATTCTTTGCATATTTTTTTTCTATGCCTTAATAAAACACATGAAAAATCGAAATTCAGCTTGTAATGACTCATAATGAAATAATATTATATATATAAATGTTATGCTATAAATTACAACTAACTGTGGAGTTTCTAACTATTTTAAAAAAAAAACTTTTAATTGTTACATAACAAAGATTAAATAGAAATCCACATCCTCGTTCAACATATTGGGTTGTACGAGAATGTAAGTGGATTAATTATAAATTAAACGTCAACACGGCGTGGCGTGTCGTCTATGATAAAAATAAACATAAATCATTGGTACGCGTCCCTGACTTCACTTCATTTTCACTGACCTAGAATGAACAACAACTGCGAACGCGAACTGTGAATTCTTGTATTTCATCTAAATACATAGAGTTTTGTGAGATATATTTCTGATATGGCACGACTTTTATGTTTTAATAAAAAACGAAAGTAGAGCTAGTGCGCTATTGTGAACGTCTAACGCCATCTATCGTCAATTAATAGAAGCTTCTCATTTAATAACTTTTTAAATTATTTTAAATTAATATATATTAATTATTATATTATTTTATTTAAAATATGGAAATATATATTATGTAAATATATATAAAAAACAACTTAACTTTTCACTATATATAAATAACAGATGAATATTTTAAGTTTTATTTGTTTTCAATATAGTAGTTTAAAAAAAAGTGACTGTCTGTGCCCCGTGGCATCCTTGACCGCAATATCGCTACTACTAGATAATAATAACTACTGTAGACATGTAGAATATAAATCGTTTTAAACTTTCCTCGCAATTTTTCTGGGTACGTAGAGAGGAGGACCTGGTAGATAAAGAAGTATATATTCTTCATGTGAGAGACAGATAGATTAATCGCCGCCCATTTTAGAGCAATCGTGTATCAATCAATTATTTTTTAAGCATAATATAGAAGTACACAAAGGTGTGACTATAACGCGACGATTGTAGGTTCTATCTCCACTAGTGGGAATGAATTATTATTTATTAATTTATATTTTCGTTTCTTCGCTCTGGCATCAATGCAATAATGCCTCGAAAAAGATCGGCGAAAAGTGGGGAACGGAGTGTCTTAACACTGGGTGCCCTCTGTCTACCCCACTATATGTGATAAGCAGCGTGAAGCGGGCTTATTTTATATAGAATTTAACTTATTTTTAAAAAAAAAACTGACAATTTAATACATTATCAACAAAATGTTAAAACAGGTGGTGCCGCACTAGAACAACCCATCACAACAATTTAACTCAGTTATCAAATCAAAGCGAAAGTCCTTTTACAAAAATACACCTTAAATCAAGATATAGAGATTTTAATTTCGAATACAAGCCCTAACCTAATAAAATAAGTGGGAGCCCTATTCTTACTTACGCAAAGATGTAATCTCTTATTTTATTATTACCTGAGTGAGAAAAGGATTGATATTTTAGAAAAAACAAAATTAAACCTTAACACGTTAGTTTAAAGTGTGTTTTTTACTAAAGTTATTAGATTACAGAAGTGTGGTCCACGGTAATAGTACGAGAGGAGTATAGTGACAAACGGCGACTTTGTCTTTAAAACAAGAGCTTTATGTTTGCACGCATTGTGCTGATCTGTTGTATAACTGGAAGTTAAGAGATAGAACAGCTAGAAGCTAGGTTTGGTTACCCGGACGCTCGCGGCACTCCTCTTACATGCGGTCACCTTCAATATTTTACATAAATATTTAATATTTTACATAAATAATAATTAATGCTGTATATTTTTTTGTTTTGTCTGTATGTTAATCACTAAAACCATAATGTATGTTTTCTCTAGTTTTAAAACAATGCAAAGAAATTTAAATATAATATTAAAATTTTAAATTTAAAATTTTAATATAATAATTGACATTAAAACACATATGTACTATAGCTATAATTTTAAGACATCCTATCAATATAAAAATAGATTTTTGTCACTTTCTTTTGTATGAAAATCGAGTATCTTGACACTCAATGCAGTACTATTTTTCATATTAACATGAATACAAATGTATTATCAACAAAATATGTTACATGAAAACACTGATTTTACTATAGTTAGTTAGTACTATAGTATCATTTTAAATAAAATTTGAAGTCATTCGTGGCGCGGTAACAGCAGGGTAAGATTGTAACCCGACATGCTGTGGGCATGGGCAACCTGGTGGGCCATGGCCAAGTCAGAAATTTTACTTACATCAAAATTTTCCTGAAAAATTAAAATCAAATAAGTTAATATATTTAGAAACGCTAATATTTGTGGGTTTAATTCTCACTTGAGGAGTATTGAACCCTGCGGTACGAGGTTTGCAGCGTGAAGCTGAATATATATAATGTAATATTTATATTTAAAGTAAATATGATTATACAGTATACTTACTGCAGATGAGGATACCTCATCTGTAAAATCTTGTCATTAAGCAAATGGACCCACCACCACGTTTATACCAATGTTATATCACCCGCTTCTCAGAGCGACGTCGTCGTTGAACATCTCTTTTTTGCCTCTCAAAACCTCCACGTCTCCGCAAAAAGGTGAAAATGTAGCCTTTATGAAGCGACAAATTTTATCTTTCAGACTTGCCTAAATTATGTGATTTTTGTTCCTTAGCCGTTGCTCGTTAAAACTCTCGGCACGGTGACTATTTTTAAAATAATATTTTTTAATAGATTAGTTCTTTATATAAAATAATAAAGAATAACATTGAGTTGCACTAACTAACGCATAATTTGTCTATGTATGATATGAAGACGATATAATTTTAAAAAGCTTAAATTCAAATAAAAGTTTGTTTTAAACCTTTTATTTACTTTCTTCTTTTATTTAGCTTCACGCGTAATCCCGTATATAACAGGATAGACAGAGTGACGCTAATACTAAGAAGTTCTCCATTTCGCGGATCTCAATGTCGCAATTTGAATGTCGCAATGAAAATAAGTTGAATTTGAATCCACAACCGTCGCGTTCACATGCAAACTCCCGTGCAATGGCAGCCTTAAAAAGCCTTTTTATATGTTTGGTAATCAGCTCACTAATTACAAAATATCATAAATAGCCTGACCATAAATAGTATAGCACTAATTGACTTACATTAAAATATTTATTTGTTTATTGAGACTATGTCCTTCAAAGGACATTAAAAAAATTATCTATTTTTAAGCGTTAATTGGGCTTAGACTAGAGCTTATAAGGCAAGGTATGCAACGCCATCTATCGGTAGATTTAATAAGGCAAAATGTTTAATAAATAACAAAAAATACGCTTAATGAGAATAGTACTATTGTAATTATGACAATATATATATATATATATATATATATATATATATATAAAGTTTTGAATTTATTGATTTATTTACTCATCATGTATTAATTCACTGTACAAATAAAGAAAACATAATAACATACGTATGTCCATAAGAATACAAATATTCTCATACTTTATTATACAATCAAGTGCACCCAACATGCAAATAATATTCAAAAAAATTTATCGGAAATTAGAAAATGAAGTATCTTAACACTATATTCTCTCTACTATTTTGATCGCCAGTATCTGTTTATGCCCTCACTCAATTAAAATAGCAAATTACAATATAAACACTCAAGTATTACAAGCATGCTTTAAACTTTATACATACAAATAATATTCGATAATAGAGATATAATTTATATATGTATAAATAAAACAAAAAGTCATATCCGTTCATATTTGCCATCTGCCATCTGCCTATCTACCGTATTTGTGGAGAATAGAAGCATTTAGAGTTTCTTATGATATCGTTACATGTTGAACTCAGGGCTGTAAGTATGCAGGATCACGCGCCACCGCTTGTATATAGGTACTGTACTGTACTGTTGTTCTGTAGGTATAGCTAGACAGACGATTTGTTACGTTTGGAGTCAAACTGATGTAGCTTCATCGGTACAGATCGTAATACAAGCTTACATACATACATAAATACAGCTTGTGTTGATATTTCTTTGGTTTTTCTTCGCACTATGGTAATATTGTTAAGGTTACGAGTTAATTAATTTAATACTCTCTTGGCAGATGAGTCTATTAGATGATAGGGGAGAAGCCGTAGAATTTATTTTTTAAGTTTTTTCAACTTTTTAAGTAATAACAACTTGATAGGAACAAGAAGTTTTTTTTTTAATATCATATTTTTTACGTCGTCACGGTAATAACTTATAAAACTTACAAATTAATAGTAAACTAAGTTAATCACAAAATGCTAAAGTACTTATAGTTACCTCACAAATCCGTCAACCAGTCGGGCGACCAGTCTGTGCGGTCGAGTCCGCCACATGTCTCCGTTACAAGCGCACCGAACCCCCGTTTAATAGTTTCGATGCTATCGAAATTTGTAGCTAAGAGGCGGAGGGTGACACGTGTTGTATCTACACATTGAAATACAGTTTATTTCAGTTTGTTTATTATTACAAATAAACAAAATGAAATAAAAGTTATATTATTATGGTTTTCAAATAACGGTTTATTAAATACATAATAGTAGAGATAGCCATATTAAAACAATTATCAAGTTATCCTAAATACACTCAAGTAAAATTAAATAAATATTCTTTAAGTAGAAGCGGACGAAGCCGCGGGGCCGCTAGTCCAACATACAAAGAGTACGGTCTCAGTACTTATGTACATTCTTCTAAGTGGAAGTAATTTTTATTTCTGTTTCTGAACGTCTCCAAACCTATCTCGCCGTTTCACCAAAAACGATGCCTTGAAGTAGCTTCTTTGTTCGCCCTGAATAATTATATGCAGCCAGCGAACGAGACTTTTTGTACTGAAATATACTGCATAGATAGATAGATAGATAGATTTTTGCTCAAAGCCTTGAGGGAAGCAAGAAAATTTAC
The DNA here is from genome assembly GCA_037355905.1 of Heliconius aoede. Lineage (NCBI taxonomy): Eukaryota > Metazoa > Arthropoda > Insecta > Lepidoptera > Nymphalidae > Heliconius > Heliconius aoede. The sequence continues at coordinate 1,273,489 of JBAIZZ010000269.1, forward strand.
TATTCTTCGTAATCGGTAAGTATACAAGATGATCCCGTCTCAGGTGATTCCCTTTGTGTGGTGAAACGTGGTAGGACGTCTACACAAATCTGTCTCGAAAAGGTTTTAAGTTCTAATGTTTACAGTAATTTGATTGAGCTTTTTGTATAACTAGCTGGAAAAGCTGTTTTTTTTAGATAAACTAAATAGAAGAAAAGAAGAGCTGCGCTTTTAGGTTAAAGTATTATTACAGGGTACTCAAAGCAAATTATATGTAAATTTTCAAATATTTCCCATTTGTAGCACGACGATTAAACTGATAGAAAAATTATTTGTGAACAAGATGTTATAGCAGTATAACATCTCTACCATTTCCCATGACCTCCCCGTCTGTTGACAAGGGGACGTACACAATGGGGGTCACGTTGTACTATGGGACCAAAGACCATTAATTGAAATCCAGCAGAAATAGACGGACTAAAACTATATAGATTATATGTTAGTTCTTTGTAAGTGTTGTTGTCCATTATATTAAAAATATAACAACACTTACAATTTTCCTTTTTTCATAAATCTAAAACTCGAGGAATTTTACAAACTTTATATAATAAAAATAAGTATATATAATTTAATAATATGTAATAATATCTAATTTGCAAATAATATTTATACAAGATAACCAACTTAATATTAATATGCGAGAAACCAAGACGAGTATATTATTAATCATTTAATTATATGTTCAATTAAAATTGTCATAATATTATAAGGATCTATTAAAAGAAACTATTTTTGCATTATTTATAAGCTCTGGCATTAACTCAACAGGGATGGTTTTGGCCTTCGTCTGCGACCTTCAAACGGACACTCACACACACATATACTAATACTAATTTATTTTATTCTTAAGATAATAAATAATAGAATATTGTGGCACAGTTGTGACTGTGAATACGGTCCCAAAAATAAATATTTATGTAAATTTACATTTCGATTCCTTCGCTCTAGTGTCGAGGCAAAGCGCGGCGTTGAGTTCCGCTACTCAACACGCAAATACTCAAGAATTCGGCGGAAAATAGGGAATGGAATTTCTTAACACTAATGCGGGATACAGCGTGAAGCTGAAATATAATTATTATTTAAATGTTTTTTTTTAATAAAATGTATATAGTAGTATAGTATTATACTTACATTTCACTTCAATTTAATATCAGATTCCAGTAGACAATATCTACATAAGATCCGTTTAACACTACATTTTTTATCTGTATGAAGATGGAGATAATGTCAGATATAGATTAATGGATTGTTACGTTCGTAGATATTGTTTTTCTTTTTTAAATTCCAATATATTAATCGCATTGCGAAAAAAGAGTCACTTTCTCACTTTTCTCTGATACGAGGAAACTACAGTACTTATTACAAAATTATACATGAGGAATTCGAACCTGTACCATTGTAGTGTACGTGTATAATGAATAAACAGAAGTTCTGTACAATCACGCACATAGAAACATCCAAATTATTAATTCTTTTCATAGTGCTTATAAAAATGTTTTATTATAGAGTCAATAAATATTTTGACGGGGTTCCATTTACTTCTTCAGTTACCTCGAGCGTGTAGGTACATCACTAAACGAGTATCCTCGTCAAATAGGCCTTGGCGAAACTCTGGTCTCCAGGGAAATATCAGTAATTGATTAAGTGCTTTGGATAGTTTTTCGCTATTTGAAATGCTTCATCGTATTGCATCATTAATCTTAATTGTGCTGCGTTTGTCATTTTTTTCTTTATTATAATTTTTGTGGGTGCATAGGAGGAATGTAGTGACACATCTCTCCGTTTTTAATTTCCACCCAGTTAGTCGTCATACTTGGTCTATCAAACGGGGAATACTTAATATATATATTTTTTCTTATTTAGCTTCGAGCTGTATCCCGCACATAGCAGGGTACGTAGATAGAGCCAGGAAATATAGTGTTAAGAAGCTTCCACTTTTCAAAATCAATTAAGTCAAAAAATATTTAATTTTATTATAAAACCTTGTTCAGTGGATCAGTTAAATAATTTTCTGTAAAGTTTCTTCAAACTTTGTTTCTAAAATAATTCTAACAAAAATTCAATTTAATGTTTAGCGGGTTTTTAGCCCAAATCCAAAACTTTTCCTTACTTTCAAGTTTTTATTAACGCCACGCTTTTAATACGCGTATCTCACACATAGCACACATAGCAGAAAGAGAGAACCTGGGAACCGACTCCGTTCCCAATTTGACAACTCCATTCCCAACATATCGTCGAATCCTGAAGGCTGTTGAATGGCTGAACACAACAAGCGAGGAAATTACCATATTAAATATTTTAATTTCCTCGCTCGAGAGGCCGTCGTGGCGCAGCGGCACAAGGGTGTGACTGTAACGCGATGGTTGTAGATCCCCACTCGAGGAAGTGAAATATTTCTTTTAAGTTTATATTTCCAATTCTTCGCTCTGGTGTCGAGGTAAAGCGCGGCGTTGAGTTCTCCCACTCAACACGCAATGCCTCCAGAATTGAGCAGAAAGTGGGTAACGGAGTGTCTTAACACTAGCCTGCTGTGTGGGGGATACAGCGTGAAGCTGAAAAAAAAAATTTATTTTCCTCAATTAGAAATCTACCTACCTGTCACGTTTACAGTCGCATGATGAGCACCCTTTAACTAGCCTCAACATTTGAACCTTATTTTTAATAATATAATATAATTTCTTAATACCCTTAAAATCTCTTTGTAGGTCAAAGCAAAATAAGGAAATGTTAAAAAATAAAAGAAACTAGAAAGTGTTATAACTCCAGTAAACTCGTGGCATCAACTAGTTGACTTGTTCGAAGTTCCACTCACCCAACGCCTTTTTACTATCCACATTATGTGTGACTAGTAAACTGTGACAAAATAAGTGACATTTTTTTACATAACAATATATGCGTAATACAATAGATTAAAAAGGAGAATCCTAGATTTTTATTTCTACGCTCTGGCACCAAAGTGAAATGCCGGCATAGAGCTCCCCTCAACGAAAATAAGGAAAGGAGTGTCTTGACACTACGTTCCCTCTGCCTACCCTGCTCTATCCGGGATACAGCGTAAAACAGTTTAGAGTAAGGTTATTCTTGAAAATCAAATAGCTATCACAACTTAAACTGTACGTCGAGTAACGCGTTCATTGGATCCCCTACAACAGCCGACAGCAGTGGGTATTGATTGAATAAGATATTATACTGTTGGCTTCGAGAATTATTAAAAAATACATTGATATAGGAATGTAAAACTATATTTGAATATATACAGTTATACTAGTAATGCCTACACGTAATGCCTCTAGAATTAGGCGGAAATGGGGGAACGGAGTGTCTCAACACTTGCTCCCTCTGCCTACCCTACTATATGCAAGATATAGCGTGAAGCTGAAAAAAACTAATATAAATATACCCGTAATACCTAGTGTCAATACACTTTATTCTCCACTTTTCACCGTATTTTGAGGGTCAGCGTGTTAAGTTGTAACTTAACAAGTTATGCCAATGCAGGGGGAAATGAAAAGAAAGCATTCCTACTGTGGAAATCGATGGCCTCTGAACTAATATCAATTTGGATCAAGATACAGCAACAATTTGTTCGGATGCTCTACTACTCTACTCAGCTTCACACTTTTCACATAACAAAACCTAGTGTCAAGACACTCTGTTCGTCACTTTCAGCCGAATTTTCGAGTTATTGCGTATTGTGAGTCGGAACTCAACGTCGGGCTTTCACCTTGGCATCAGACTTAAGAAATGAAAATATTAGCCGTGTTGTCCCGGCTTAGAATAGGATCACCCTGGTACTGTCGGTGTCGTAAGAGGCGACTAAAGTACGTGTGGTAGAGTCACGTCGCCAGTAATGGCAACACGCATGGGCAGACTCGACCGGATTTAATACCACCCCCGGCATTTAAAACCGGCGTGAAGTAGTGGCCCTTGCCACTGCGTTTCGCATTAGGTAATGCCGGGCCCCGGTGCCCTTCATCTCCACCTTAAAAGGCTGGCAACGCACCTGTGGCTCCTCTGGTGTTGCATGGGGTCATGGGCGGCGGTGATCACTTACCATCAGGTGACCCGAACGCTCGTTTGCCTTGTCCTCTCCCATAAAAAAAAAATAATAATATATTTTACCTTTTGAAAAGATTTTATATTGTTATAGACTTATAGGCAAAAATGTTATTAAAAAATTGAAATTATTATATATATATGCTTCAATATCTATTGTTAATGAAAAATATAACAGATCATTCGGATCACATATTTTTTTTTCTTTACTTTGAATCCAACTTTCGAAACGATGATCACTCGTGACGTTTACAGGGAACACCACTCTGTCTCGCACCCCCGCCCCCCCCCCCCCCGCCCGCTCCCCACGCCCCCACACCCCTCCTCCCACAAATAAGGCAGATTACTAGAGAATTTCCATGCAATATTTTCAACGTTATTACAAACGTTATGCATTCTTGGTCGTAAACACTATACGTGTTATATATTATTACATTTCCTAACTTTATCGTTATATATATATATATATATATACAGGTTGTAACGCGATCGACGGATCGACTGCTGTCTACGGGTGGAGGACCCATTTTTACAATGATAAAATTTTTTCATGATAGAAGAAGAAAAAGAGAGGTTTAGGTAAATATTACACTGCGGCCTTCTGCCCTATTCGACAAAAACAAATACAGATAATACCACAAAATAATATTCTGATACTTTTAAACTAAAAAATAACCAAACATTTTTACATTTCAACTTTATCAATTCTATCCAAACTAGTTATTAAAACGCTATAAATCTATTCTTTTAAAGTCCACAAACACCGCGCTCGGTTTTTGACACGTTATACTCGAATTTTGGGACGGAGTGCCGCATTTATACAGGCAGTATTATCAAATTAGTCCACTTTCTAGTCATGTATGGAAATTTCGTCTTTTTTGCTTTTCGATATTTTCATAATATTTAAATCTTTTAAAAGATTGGACTTTTGATAATAAATGTAATGAAATATTAAAATGTATAACATTAAAAATATTAATTTTTAGTATAGAAGAACTATTATTTCCGTAAAATACGAAAAAAAATCTACATTGAATTGTTCTGAAATCTAATTTATTAGGTTACAAATGTGGACGAAAGTTATTTGACCTACTACAAGGCAAGTTCCCCAGTAGGTTTACATTACAGCCGACCATTAATTAAGGTTTACGTTTAAAACTCTAAATAAATACAGGCGTGTTATAGTTCTCAGTTCAATGTGGGTTGAGTGGCAGAACTTAAGGCTGCGTTTAATCTTGATACTAGAACGAGGAAATGAAAATAATCCATTATCTGAAATGGAAATCGAATACACATCTATCGCATTTACAAACAGACACAACAAATACCTACCCATAAGTCTTAATACAGATAAATTACATAAATACTAAGAAAACATCTCAGGTATGCCATTCATGGTTATAGAACAGAAGCTTCTCGCGCCACGTACCACGAGGACAAGAGACACAAAAGCTTGTTCCACATTCATCGCAAAAGACACGCCCGCTTCATAGTAAATGAAGTCGCAGTAATTCACCCCCTGTTACCGGATACGTTCCTTTCCAATGTCGACCAGTCCGCCGACCCGTCGGGCGATCAGTCGACAGGCAAAAACTCGGGCAAGTAGAAAATTACTTCTCATTATCGTTTTTCCCTTTGATAAGAGTATTTGGTATATACTTTTAATTATGAACGTTGGCCTTTGATTGATTTTATGTTTATGTTGTTGAATTTACGTGTACAATATTTTGTATCGATCAATGTGTTTCTTGCAATCAACTTTTCGAGAATTTAATTTCATTTGCGTTAAGGGATGGTGTTATTAATAATTATTCTGTGTTATTAATAAATTTGATTGGGACTCAGGTTAAATAAAATGAATATCGAACATAAGAGGAAGATAAAGAGTTTAGTGACTAATCATTAGTGACTCTCTGTCTACACTTAAAAAATAGTATATTAAAACAGATTTTTATGAAAACAAATTCTTTTGTTAAAATAACTACATATTATTTATAGATAATCTCATAAAACTAACAAAAGGTACAAACCACATGTCCACAGTGATTGGATGAAGATAATTATTTAAAAAAAAATTGCTGCTGAGTTTTGATTTATTATTATTCTATGAAAATAGAAATTGTCTCAATGAGTTGTCAAATATCGTGATTGTTCCTTTGAATTTACAGCTTATAAAACATATTGGCTTCTGTTTTCAATACAAAATGATTGTAAAATATACTTGACAACGTCACGCAACTTGAAGTGTACAATACAATAATAACAAAAATTCTTGTAAAACAAAAAAAAAATGAAAACTCGGTCCAAATCAAGCTCGAGTAGGTGCTCATCCTGTTACACAGACAGTACTTACAGAAGCCGAGAAAGTTACGGTACAATCAAGCGTGGCCCTCGAAAATCTATACCAGTTGCGATCGTCCTTTGGGCATTCCGAAAGTTACCTTCAAGACAAGGACTCACTTCTCGTAGAGTGATCAACTTCATAAAACAACACTACAAGGTGGCCAGTGATCCAGCCAAAACAGGCAAAGCCATAGGCAAACTGTTGAGATGTGCAGTGGAGTTTGGACTGTTAAAAAAACACGGTAACAGATTCTATTTGGCTAAGAACTCGTATGATTCTGATAATTGAGATGGATTTTTGAAATTAATTTTGTACAGTATTATTTATTGTTAATATTTCTTATTTTGTATCATAATTATATCATATAACAGATTGATTCTACTGAACTGCCAAATAAATGTAAGAATGTGTAATTTTAAATCTCTACTTTTCTCTATTGAAAATCTCGAATCTTTATTGATTTTAATTTATTGACAACTTTAGACAATCTGATTTAATAGAAAGTTAATGTCACCATGAATTGTATGTATTGTATTAATGTATGTATTATTATTGTATGTACGAGGTATAGAAATAACCAGCCAGAAATAAAATAAAAGAATATCTAACTGTAATAGGACTGTTTTTAGCACCCTTTCTCCCACATATAGCAGGGTAGACAGATAGAATGTGTTATTAGGAATAAATATATAAAGAAGGAAGGAATAAAATAATAAGGAACTCAACTCTACACTCCCATTTTGTTCACAAAATATAATTCATTTCTCTGAGTGAGAATCGAACCCATAATTACTGTGGTTGCAGTCCATTGTGCTATGACCGTTTTATGTTATATAAGTAATTGTAATTTGTATTTCCAAACTCTTATGAATATGTAATATTATTACTAACTTTTAAACTTCATATTGTAAATCGAGAAATTCACCTTTTTACAAAATATTATGTCACAATGTTATGTAAATCACTGAAAAAAATTCACTTAACCACGCTTCATCCCTAGCACCCCGCTAGGGGTGAGTCAGAGAGAACTGACTCTTCATACATACATGTGGAGGACGGAAAAAAAAAATTAAGAAAATAAAAATACAATATCATCAATAATAATATTTAATATTTCGTTTCACCAACTTGTATTTACATGATTGCTTAAAATATAATGATCTATTATCAATTAACAATCCAAAACATAAATACTTTATATAGGGTGTACTTATTCTGATTTATGCTTTACAGCATTTCATTGAAGCTTAAACGGCAGCAACGCCGACTATTTATCAGATTTTACTTAACTAAATTCTTTTTTTTATTAATTTCACAACTTTAAATTGATTAAAAATTCTTCACAAAAATAATATGGCAGCGACTATCATAGATTAAAAAATTGTTTGACAGATAAATAAAATAGTTAAATAAAATCCGAATATAACACTACATATGCTGGAATGCTTACATACACCTACACTTGCACAAACCGACGGACTGTGTAACCGCTTTAACTATACAAATTCATGTTCAAGCAAAACAAAACATTGATAACAATTATATTATGTACAGAGCATTGAACACTGTAATATCAACCAAAATTATTTACGCAGTCAGTAAGAAGCCAAAAATATTCATAATCAACCAATATCAAACTTTGTCTATGGTGTATTTTTTTATATTGTGTTGCTATATAGCAGTTGTAAGTAAAATTTGAAAATAAAAATTGATTATTTTTTTTAATACGCTGAGTCAACGAGTTTTAATTATATTTTTAAATTGGCTCCAAAATGTCTGCTCTACAGATTAAATAGAATTCCATAAAGGATATTTAGAAAAGTAAATCCTCGTCGCCTTCGTCCAAAAGATTGGCGATGTCGCGCACATCTCTCTCTTTGCTCGCTGCCAGCATTGCTTGCTTTTTCTGTTATGAAAAGTAAATTTTAATAAAATGATGATATAATACTTATAATAATGAAATATTTATATTTTCATTGTGTGTCTTAACTCAAGGTCCCTCTGCCTACCCTGCTATGTGCAGGATACAGTGTGAAGCTGATTTTTTTTTAAGAAATATCTAATCTTTACATCAAATCAGCACAGACTTTTACAACTAACTTCAGAGCAGCCACGACACGTCAACCGTACTGTAATAAACAAATACACATACAGCCTCTGCCTTATCCTTGATAATCTTCTTCTTATCTTGGATCTTCTTCAACCGGTAGAACTCTTCACGCTCGAGTTCGTCCAACTCCGAAATTATGTAAGCCAGCGTCCGCTCCAGGCGGGGAATGATCACTAGAAAATATAACTTACAGTTTAGGATTACGAAACAACAACAAACGTATTTTGATTAATGAATTTAAGGAGACTTGATCTGTTGAAAAACGCCAAACATACTAGTCGTTCAAAAACAGTCGTTCTAATGTCAACATCGAAGCGGTACGTAACAGTATCGGTAACTGTTGTGTTGTTCTGATAGTTAGCTATGAATTATTAAGGTACCCACAACTTATGTCACTTTTATAATAGAAGTAATATTAAGTTGATATAATGCTTCTTGTTGATGAGATCATCCAATCATACAATGATTGTCATTAAAGGTAATTGCAAATTAACAACAGTGTGTTTGAATATAATAGTATTAATCCAGGTACCTCATTTCAAAGAGGTGGACAAGTATTGAAACTTTCAAGAAATTCTTCACTAAAGGTCTGTCTTGTTACTTACAAAATGCAATTAACAAAAACTGAAACTGAACTGAATGCACAACAAAAGTTTGTTGAATGGATAAATGATCTAATGAATACTGATTTCGAGCAAAAATGGCTATTACTAATATCTTGCCACACACATATTTATGTGAACAAGCTCACGCATTACAGGAAGGCGACCACAACCCATACATTACAGGAAGGGATTCAATGCTGCATCAACGAAGTCGGCCACATTTATATACAATGGCTATGGGAAATCTCGACAAACGATAGCAGTTGGAAAATGGCTTCTGAGGCCATTTTCCCGTTATATTGTTCCATATATAGCATCGCCTATTTGCTTTATGATTCAATGATAAAATAACAATCAAAAGACTAAAATCTATGTCTTCTATTAAATTCAAATTGTGCATTCATTTTGGAATACCTCATATAAAATTATATTTACTACAAAAAACAAATAATAGAAGGAGTTATCTTACCATGCTCAATAGCATTAACACGTCTATTAGTAATCTTGATGACCTCATCCAAAGTCACAAATGATGTCTGCAAGGAGGCCAATTCAACGAGTAATTTGACGGCACTTTGGAAGTTCTTCTTGAGCTTGGAGAGTTGTTGTCCACCGCGAGCGAGACCAGCGAGCTCATATGTATCAGAGCCATCTTGGTAAGACTCGAAAATTGGAAGGGTTACACCTAGAATAGAAATAGTAGAAATAGTTCAATGTATTGCTTAAAGACTGTAAAACACCAGATTCACAGTCCGATGTTATGCCACTGCACTACAATGGCATCATGTTATTTATAATAGTACTAAAAATACCATAATATTTGTCATATATTTTAAATGTATACTTTTTATATTCATTTATATTTCAAAATATTTCTCCTCGATAATAAAAGTAAAGTAGTAGTAACATAGTATTTATATTTTTTTATTATGAACATTAAATAATTTTACTAACTGTTATTGCATGTTTTTTAAATATTATTATCTTAGAAATTTGTACTTTTTTAAAAGGTTGTTGTATTATGCTCAATTTTTTTTATACTACTATATGAGATAATACTTGTGTGGCTTTAATGACTATTATATAGTTGATAACTAATATGGTTGGTATCATTATAATTTTTTTTGTAACTTTGTTAAGAATAAATGTTATATTTTTATTATTATTATTTATATTACTTTACCAGCAACATTATCTTTCTTGGAGCGGATCTTGATTTGAGCCTTGGTAACATTCTGAAGTACAACCTGGTTGAAGTCTCCTGTGGCAAACTTTGCTTCAGCCAAGGAAAATGCAGCTTCTTTCATGACTTCACCCATAAGGGTTTTAGTCTGTGAAAGTGTTATAATAATTTTTAAATAAACATCTTGGTAATTTATAAGATACTAGTACCTTAAAAATTTAAATTATGTTAAGAAGTAAAATATTGTTTATTCAAATAGACTATTATAAGAATTTTTAAATCATTGAATGAACATATAAAAAGAAAGGCTACCACCAGTTTGGAAAGCAGTTCTGCTGAAAAGAGTCAGCAAGAAACTCAACAGTTGCTCTTTTCAATATCAAATATTCTTGATAAAAATATTGGCACAAATTTGTAATAGTAAAATGTAATGATAAAGGCTTTCTTACTCTTCTACACACAATTTAAAGGAGCTCAAGTTATTTAAAACAGAAGCCTTGGATGGGAATTAACCATATAACAAACAATCAACATCATCATTTTTATAGAAAGTGCATAACAACATGATTAGTTACATATATCGTTTTTTTTTTAATTTTGGCACATAAATAAATAGCACAACTCAATATTAAGTTACAAGAGCAGGAAATGAATATATTTCATTCCACATGAGTTGAATTTGAACTTACAACTCTTTCTATATCCATTCCTTTATACTTGCTAAATCTATTGGAGTATAGATTCAGCTGCAATACTAGCTATGCTATTATGAAATTTCTTATAATAATCAATAATTTTTTAATTAATATTCGAAGTAAACATTAATTATTCTCAATTGTATTATTAATATGGTTTTTTATATAACTTCTGATTGGCTTTATCTATTCAAATATATTTTGGTCAAATTTAACCAATGCGTATATAAATACTATTCAATTCTTAGTAATCACTTCCAGTGTAAGCCAGTAATAGAAAATAGAAAAAGTTATATGCGCACGTC
>JBAIZZ010000269.1:1284925-1306480 GCA_037355905.1 Heliconius aoede
AGAAGTATATTATAAAGCTGGTAAGTAACATTTTTATCTCGTAAATTGTTGATATTTTATTTTTATATTATTGATATTCATGAGTTTATTTGAAATTTCACAGATATAATACCAATAAGAACAAGTATAATCATCCGCATGGTTTGGTCTTTCATGATGATGAAATGGGGCATTATTTTGTATATTACTACAAAGAAATATCTCCGCACCTATAATGACCATCAGCTATTCTCTGAAAATCCAAACATTGAAGAAACATAAAACATCTTATTAGTAGTGTAGTTGCTCTAAATTATGACCATATATAAATTGAATTATGATTTAAAAAATATCTCAAATATTAAATAATTATTTCCCTATTTATTTTGTTAATTATTTTATTGAATGTATTTCACAATATATTATAATGATATAACTAATTAAGTTATATTATTAAAATTTATTTGATTAATGTTATAGGATTTTTTAGCTTTATGTAGTATGTTTAAGTTTTACTTGTTATAAATTCTTTCTTTTCTTTCTTATAAATTGTAAATGTGATAATCTGATTTATGTATTGTTCAATACTTGACTGAAATGTATGGTGAAGGTTTTAATTAAGTTACATTTAATCTTTAGAGGAAATTAATTATATAATTATTCATTCTGTTTGATGTTTCTACTGACTGAAGTAAGACACATGCACAGCCATAACTACTGTGCATAGAAACTAAAACTGAAATTTGGACAAACAATTTATTTTCATGATCTGGCCACTCACCAAGAAAGGATTTGGACAAATTTTAACCCTGAAGGGACGAAATAGTGGTTGAAAGATTGTATGGAAAAATCTGTAAATCTCCACCAATTTTTATCAGAATTAAAATTCATTAAAATAATATTTCATTGAACATTTGTTTCATGGTTTTTGTTAAATTCACCCTGTAAACTGAATTTTTTTTTTATAAACATATTTAATAAATATTTGTATAGTTCAAACGGGTGGATTCAAGTCGGCTAGTAACATGTATATAATAAGAGTGAAAATATATATATATATATATATATACATACATATATATATATATTTATATATTATTAAAAATCAGGGTAAGACTTAAGCATTGTTGAATTTCGTAGTTAGTGTGGTAATTGTGAAATACTAAATATTTTTAGTGTAGAGTTACTGTTAAGACTAAAGACTTTATCTACTAGTTACTATTATCTCTATCTACTATATATTTTGTGATTAAATAAATATTATAATACACTTGTTTCTTATAAATGTGGTCTTATTTCAATTTTCATCTTCATTATAAAAAATGTTCACATAAAACAGTAACATAACATAAACAAATTATATGACACGCGAAGCGGCACATGGGTACAAAAGGTCGAAGTCTCCGATTTTGGTTATTTTTAAAGTTCCGTACTTATAAGAAAAAAAGTAGCCCTTATAAGATCACTTTGTTGTCTGTCAAGAGCGTTTATCTCGGGTACGCTTAATTATATATAGTGTTAAAATTCAAACCATATGCTCAGGTCTAGGGTACCTTGATTTCCTGAAAAGATCATATATCTTCATTTACTTAAAATGAAAATAAATTAAAAATTAATAGAGTACTTCTGGTTGACCTATTAGTATGAAATGTGGCAACTAGTAAACTAGCTGAATACTACATTTGTGATTAAATCCCAATAAATAATAGCCTTAAAACAACAACAACATTTAGCATTAATGCATCTAGTTCGAGTAAGATAGACCTCAAATTCTTGTACGGAACCCTCGATGGGCAAGCCCCAACTCGCGCCTGTCTGGTTTTTTTATGTCATGAAATTAAATTTTAGATAAACACTTTTTTTTATTTTTGTCTGAAAACAACTAGTAGAGTGTAGATAAGCCTCACAAATTTCTATAATGGGAGGCCAGTGAAGAAGCGCGGCGGCTACCTTACGGAAATATTTATTTCTACTAAGTTTAAACTGAACTGAATCAATGTTTTTGATTCAATCAAAACAAATATGTACATAATCATAATTACACTTAAAATGAAGCCATCGTGGTACAGTGGTGCTGTGTTTGACTATACATATGATGATTATGGGTTCAATCCTCAACCAGAGGGAGTGATTATTATTAATAATATGAGTATTTGTGTCATATAATTTACATATAAAAGGCTTTTTTACATTTCTTTCGTAAACATGTGTTATATGTACTGTTTTCATATAGGCAGGGAGGATGTTTAATTAATTTGTGTTCAAATCAAAAATCATTATATTTGACTTTATCAGTAAACATAAAGTTTCGACTTATTATGTTATAAATATGAAAATGAAAACAGGAATGTATTGGATGGTATTAAATCAATACATTTGTATGCCCACATCGGTCAGACGGTCAAAATTTATTTATTTTTAATAAAGTAATTATTTTTAAGAACAACTGGTATAAATATTTTTTAAAAATTATTAAATAAAAAAATAACGATATGGTGATTTTTCCCAGACTTCCCTAGAAGTAGAAGAAATAGAAAATGTTAAATAGAAAATTATATTATTAAATGCGCCTGCGCATCCCGTTAAAATTGGCCGTCATACTCGGAGGTTGGTCTAAGGCTTTAATATAATTCAGTTTTAAGACGTGCGAGCAGCGCGGTAGACGTCACCGGCGACAGTAGAAACGATTGCGCGGGAAAATGGACATTTAAATCGTATATGACATGAACATTTAGAAAATTTGTGTTGCAAATATTATAGCATAGATGTGGATTATATTTCGACTCTTAAAGTAGGGGTAAGAATTTATAATTTAATGATTATTTTTTTTATTTTCATTTATCTATTGTAAAAATATCGATATATATATATATATATATATATAGATGTATTATTTAACTGTATAAAATAACCGTTCTATTTAAATACAATCTAACAATAACTAATTCGTAACAAAAAATTCTTTAGAGATTCCCAGCGATAGCACTTACCGTACAATAGTAAAGAAAGCAAAAAAACTCAAAATATACATAAGAAAAGCGAGAAGAAATTTAATTCGCGCATTTTTATTATGAAAGAAAGTTATTCTATTATTAACAATGTTTTATGTAATAAAACTGGATACTTATACACACAGAAGATATTTTTTAAGATTTTAATTCCAAACCGTATTCTCTAAGATCTGTTTGTTTAATCTAAACAAGAAATCTGCAAGTATGTCGTGTATTTCATTTTAGTGATTGATTCAGCATCTTTTCATTTCTTTTACGGACCTCTAAATAAAAATCTACTTTTTTAAATTTAATGTAATTATAAATAACAACAAAACCTTTTTTTCCTGAGTGTACTTATATCTGACTTCCAAGCATATTTTTAAATATTTTCTTGAGTTGTCTACTGTTTATAAAAAAAGAGAACATTGAATAAATTTTAGACCAATTGTAACAAGATTGAAACGATTTTTATGGATAAATAAATAACTTAAGATATTATCTTCTTATAAATTCTATCTTTGAATACAATTTTATTATAACTGAATGAATTCGAAGAAATTTGACCCAGTAAATTTAATATTTGCTTTATATTTTTCTCGTTTTCTCTTCCTGCTTTGCTGAACTGGCAGGGCACACAGTCGGACAATATCTTTAAGTAGACAAAAAATGGAGACTAGGATGACTATGGATGATGACAAGGGATTTACTGATTGCTCAACAACGACAATGCTGAAAAAATTAATAATTTTTAAATATTTCGTCAAATTAGTTACTAAAATATCAATAATTATGTTTGATGGTGTGTTCTAATTTTGCTTTAATACACCACGAATATGATAATAACAATCTTATCAATATAGATAGAAAGAAGGAGGACACCAGAAAAAACTCGAAGGGCGATGGCTGGATGGGTTCATTATAAAAACTCACAATTGTAATAACGTAGTCCGTATTCGATAGCTATTGCTATGACTAGACTATGCTCTGGGCACGTCTAATGGGGCATTAGATTCGTTCCGTTCCGCTGAGGGAAGCTAATGGTTCATTTGAGAATCATTTGTTATTCAAGGTAGAGTTGGATGGAGTTAGATGAAATTGATGAAATTCATCTTCAACGTTTTGTTCTATAGGCGAAGAGGACATAGTGTATGTTCACTCGTTTATGTTTTCCAATTGTACCAAGCTAAGCCTTAAAATTTATTAGATTTTATTTGACATTTATATAGATTTAATTCGTCTATTCTAAATATTTTCTGTCACGTTTCGTTGTGGACAATACTAGATATTCATTTGTGCGATAATAGTGTTAAAATCATTGGACCATGTAATCTTTTTAGTGTGGCCTACCTCTGTTACTCATAGATTTGTTGAACTTAGATATTGGTTTGTTGAACTAGGAGAGTTAAATAATTAAAATTTTCACAGCATCATGCTTTTATTTATAAAATTAATATTTATATTAAGCGGTTTCGTGATTGTTTGTGCAATTTAATAAAATGGCAATCAAAATAAGAAGAAAAAAATACATTTAAATGTATTATTAACCTGTTGTCTGTATAGCGGTTGTCAAATTTAATTTAAGTACAATTTTTATTACAAAAGTAATATAATGTTTTTATTTCTTTTGGCACATTTATTTATGTTATATCATAGCCAGCTTATAACTTTGTCACTGTAAAATAATGGAGAGGAAAGGCCTCTCCATTATTTTTTACCCAATCATTGCATTATGCAGTATTGATATAATTAAACAAAATTAAAATTAAAAATGCATATAAATAAGTAAATGAAGCGTAATATTCAAATATTTACAGTTCACTCATATCCTAAATCTAGCTAGCTAGATTTACTATTTTTGAGGAGAAATTGAATGTAAACAAAAGCTATCAGTTAGTTTCAGACCACGTCATTAATTAAATAAGTTAAATAGCATTTCTTTATTCTGGTGGTTCTGGCTTTGCTTCGGCAAAGCGCGTCTTGAGAGAGAGAAAAATAATTTCTATGTTAAACCCAATTGTGCAAAAATTGCTGATAATAAAATATAAGAAGAAACGGAAATGGATGGAAATTATCCGAATAGTACACATAAAACGTAAATTAAATCTGCAATTTGCCTTGCATCTCCGCGTCCTGTAATTGGCAGTCGGTAGGCGCAGGTGCACCAGTGATATCTATCTTGAACTAACAAGTATAGCGATACTTACGCCATACAACCACTTATGCTGTTAAAATTTTATAGCTTCGCATATCTGATCGCGATTCTGATTGGAAGGATTCTCTTAATTACCAATTTTATATACATAGCTCTCAATAAATTTTGCTATAATATTCCGTTTTATAAGCATTATTGGATATATTATTTATTTTTGTAAATAACAATACGCAATTATACTTAATTCAGTTTTATGATGAATTTATAGAGTTTTTATGGTGTCAAATGCCAGCAGTTTAAACATGGATCTACATTATTTTTTTACACTACAGGTTATTTTTATAAATCAACTAATATGTAACATACTCGCAGGATTGGGAATAGAAGGTTCCGGATGGACCCCAGTGCCCACCCCAGACTTGTGGCCACCGTAGAAATTTTTATTATAATGAAATTGCCCTGAAAATTTAAAAATACTTCCTTAGACCAACATAACGTTTAACACAAAAATATATATTAATTTTACTTTTTTTATTATTTCATTGCTTAAATGTAAATAAAAATTTTTAATCTTAAATTAATAACTTTGTGTAGTTGTTAAGTACGTGTAAATACTTGAAATATTAGCTTTCTAAAGTGTTTTCAGAGTATTACAACTACTTAAATTGAGGTTAAAACATGTAGTAGTCGAGTGCGCGATAGTTTGCAAAATATCCGGTCTCGCTTTGCCCATTATCGATCCCTATTGTAGAACATCTTACATTGTGTTTGTTGCAAAATCTCCGACGGACAATTCTAAATGTACCATGAATTCTATATGTACTTGATAAAAAAACTAAACTGGCTACCCTACTGTATCCCACACAGTAGGGTAGCCAGAGGGAACCTGGTGTTAAGATACTCGGTTATTAATTTTTCGCCCAATTTAAGTGGCAGTACTCAACGCCGCGTTTTGCCTCTACACCAGAGTGAATGAATTAAAATATAAATTTAAGTAATTATTACATTGTCTCGAGTGGGAGTCACACATTCAAATTCCACAGGTAATAAATACACTATTTAAAATATATTTATTACACAGTGCGTGTTTTAAATGAGAATACATTAAACAAAACAAAGAAGAGCTAAGAAAAATTGGTGTTACGTGACAGAGTTGACTCTAACTAATGTTCTTAAGTAACATTCGACAATACATTGAAAGAAAACCTAGTATAGTAGAACGTGTCTACAAATGTACCTAGCGTGAGTGCTATGGATCTTGTAAGTATTGGCTAAGAAATTAAAATAAAAACGCATGTGGTGGATTTTTTTAACAAATAATATTTAAAGTTTACGGGACGGAATTTTCAGGTTCTAGGTTCTAGGTGATGAAGCTTTAATGCTGATCATTATCTAACATCACCTAGAAATATCAAGGAATATATTAAACGTTGTGTAAAAATATGTTAACCTATATTCATATATTTTAAAGTTGATTTGTAAAGCCTTAATTTTGTAACATTTTAACCGAAATCTCGTAATTTTGAAAAGACTACTATACTGAAATGGTTGGCCATGCATTCTAATGAGGTTACTAAGTCCTTCAGTTAAGCATATTATCTCTGAATGATAATAACATTTAGGCTTCACGGTCTTTTGGCGAATGAGTTCAAAATATTACAAAATAATTAAAAAAAAAAAAAAAAAAAAATTTTTTTAAGCGTGACCCACAATCCACCGTATTTTCCGAGACATTGCATGTTGAGTGTCGGAATTTAACGCCGGACTTCAGCCTTAGTGCCAGAGCGAAGAAATGAAAATATTCATAAATAATAGTTCATTCGCCTTAAGCTTTGAACAGATATGTTCGTTTAAATGTAGTTTTTTTTTTAAATTTTCGTGGAATTTTTTTGTTACTTAAATTTACGGGGTGGGCACGGCCAACCCGGACCCCCCTATACCTACGTCCTTGGCCACACCCTTGTGCCCCTGCGCCACACGGCTCCTTGCCGCCTCTATTTCTAGGATTTCTATGTATTAGATTAAGTTTTACATTAAGCCATTTATATATTCCACATAACATATGGAAACATGTAACATTTATTTGCGCACATCGATTTAGACACTTTCTAGATTACAGGTTGAATTTAAATCTTAACTTACGTGACTTTTTTTGCAATAAAAAAAAAACACCAAATACCTGTTCACTTTTGTTATCGGATTTACGCAAATTACGCAACCAGATTCATTGTCGATTATGCAGAGAGAATGGACATAATCAGCCGAGTAGGCATATCAAATTACATACTTATTATTTTCATATATTATATAATATTAATTAATAATAATTCATTCTTCCGAGTGGGGACTGAATCCACAACTGTCGACTACAAATGATACGTAAACCATAGAATAATCTAAAGGCAGAATAATATAGAAAAGTACGTGAGACAGCCAACTTTTTTGTTACAAATTTTATTAGTACCTACTTACTTATATTTGATTGTCCAAACAAAGAAATTGTGGGCAACGTCGAGTTTTAAATGAAATCGTTGTAAGAAACATTGTTTTTATACAAAGACTGTTCGTGTGAAATTTTTTTTCTATATTAAAATTGTAAACATTTGTTAAAAAAATAATTAGCTGTTTAATATTATAATATATTATTAAAATACAATTATTTCTTTTGTCGAGATTTTTGATGTGGCAAAGTCAATAATTATAATAACAATCTAATATGAAAATGAAGGGATAGAATTATCTACAAAACAAGATCTTACATGACGTTCTTAGATAGTTTTCTCCTTCACCACATACCTTCACTTGATTCGCTTGCAGCATTACATGCATGCAACGCGTGCAGTAAGTAAATCTTATTGAAAGGAAGTGCAGATGCGCTCCGACGCACGCTTTCATCTCTTACGCAACGAAGGCGGATAAAATAAAGAGTGTGACGCTAAACTAGCGTTTGCTTTTCTTTACCATAAATTTTTTAGTTTGCTTGTGTTATTTTTTCTTTTTTTCCTGCAAATATTGGAGTAGGCTGGTGAAAATACACTTCGTTCACATAAAAATTCTTCAAATGATAATATTAGATTTTAATTTCCTCGAGTGAGAATCGAACCTGTTGTGTTTGAACACGCTATATCAATCAATTGTGGTTAAAGATATTTATTTCCATTGAAGACCTCGGCCATTTACATGGAAACATTGGTTAATAAGATAAAAATTATTGATTGAAACGATCATACATTGATTAATTACAGTAATAGATTTTTCTTATACTCGATTACTCGATGCAATTTAGTAAATAAATCGAGTATAAGTACAAATAAACCAATTTTATTACATGTTATTTAAAAAGTTAAATTTAATAATTTAATAATAATAAATCTCTATATGAGTAATTAACGATACCTCCTGAACGTGAAATGGAAAAAAAATATAACTAACCAAAACAAATTTTCTATATATTACTATAGGTTAACTGTAAAATCTTCACCGTTGCGGACTACAAGCAAATAATGAAAAGAAACACATAAAATAAAAAAGAACACCTTTATTCATTCTTTATAGAATATAAATGACTATAAATAGTCGCGTGAGTGTCGAAGTAATTACTTATTGATAGTAACAGTTATGATAGTTTATACTTATCTTATACTTATCATTTTACTTCAAAGGGAACAAGGTTATAAGGCAAGAGGTCACTGCGTTTTATTGTAATTGTTGATAAGATAATTGATATATCATGCAAACTAATATTAGTTCTATTTTATCAGCTTCTTGCATTTCCCACATTTAGTTGATTATGCAGGAAGAACCTCGCCACTCCACTCCCCACTTTCCTTCCATTTAAGACATGTGTGGTGGGTGGCGTTTAACGCCATCCTTTGTCTTACAAAAGCGAAGTATAGAATAATTTAATATAATTGTTTTTAAATTAATAATATAAATACTATATTCCTACTACGCCATAAGTGTCAGTAACTATTTAATTTAGTCATCCTTTAGTTGTGGACTCGAGAAGCGACGTAAACGTATAAACGTAAAGAAACAATTCATTTCCTCGAGTGGGATTCGAACCCACAACGGTCGCGCCTACGGGCGGCACCCTTGTGCCACTGCGCCACGACGGCCTGGTTTATTTATGTATGTTATTTATTGTTTAGTAATATATTTATTTATATAAACATTTATATAAATAAATATTGTAAATATGTATATATATTTAATTTTCTTTTTATTATTAAATAATCTCCTGCAATTTAATGCACCACCCACCATCTTTTTCTATTCAACTCCAACGTCCAAAGGTTGCCTGGAAGAGATCGCTTTAAGCGATAAGGCCGCCTCATTGTACATGTTCTTTCTGCTTTTTTATATAATTTGTGTAAATGTCAAATTGAAAAAATACTTGATAATATTACAAACCAAATTACCATACATTTATAATGTGGAATGGGAAATTCCACATTATATAGCAATGCATATTTAACGTTACATAATATAATTCCACTGGTATTCTTGACGGGTGCAAAAACCTACCTACCCACCTACGTCCGTACCTAACGGTGCCCCATTTGCTGCGGTACCATGGCGGCGGCTGGTATGCAACAACTAGAGCTTTCATCTTATATTAGAAGCTTTGTACGTCTGTTGCATATTTGTATCTGTTCTATATCTATTTGTATATAATTTATATTCTATATAATTTTGTAGTTGTGATTGTTATGGAATTGGCTTAAATCAAATTTGTAGAAGCTAGCTACACTAAGCTGGCACATTTTTTATTGCATATACAATATCAACATACGTACAGACGTACAAGATAACGATCTCTCTGTAACCCGTTTAGTAATTAGAAGTCGATCGCATCACAAATATCATAACGCATCTAGGTCGGCTTCTGTATATTAATTTCCTTTATGCGTTCGTGATAGCTAAATTAAAATTACTTAGGACAACATGAACAATATATGCATATTATAGACTACATTCTTAAGTTTTAAAGTTCCGAAACCTAATCGAACCTGCACTTAAAAACAGCATAATGATGGCGTTAATACATAAGTATAGTTATTCTCAGAATGCACATGCCGATAGCCACAATTACTGTGGGCTAAAGCGCTATAAATTTTCCAATTTATTTACTACACACTATCTAGTTCGTGCATCCAACGAACACTAAATCGAAACTGGACCCACACTGAATACCCACCTGCACCTTTCTCAAATGTTTCTAAGGCAGATTTTACATTATTTTTTTTTCAAAAACTTTATTTAATATTTTAACAAATGTAATGTAAAAATATTTTATCTTAAATGTTTCACTCAAGTAAGTTACATTTAAATAAAAAAAATTACGCTGTATCCCGCACACAATAGGGTAGGCTGATGGAAGCTAGTGTTAGGCGGAGCTCAACGCCGCTTTCTCGAGCTTTATTTTAACACAAAAGAAATATAAATTTAAATAAATATTACAGTTTCAGTAGTTTCAGTGCCGTTGCTATTTTTTTCTTTTGATGAACATTATCAATATTTATAAAAACAAAAAATAATAAAATTACATTTTATACTATTACGTAGATAAGTGTCCTAGCACAGAATGAATAAACAAATAGACAAAGATACACTTATTCTGTGTAGTCTACTCTTCGTAGGAGGTAGAGAATTCTCAATAACAGTTTATCTGAAGAACAATGAGGTTCAGGTTGATTGCACTTGACTGCGAGCTAGGCCTTGCACTTCCGCTATCCGTATCGCGAGAAGTTTAACGGCCCCCATTCAATGTGAGATATTTACTTAATAATATCAAATGTCTAAATTATTTGTCGGTGCCAGTCGTGGCGCAGGGGCACAAGCATGTGACTATAAACGCTACTGGTTGTGGGTCCGATACCCACTCGAAGAAATGATATTTTCAAAGAAATTAAATTTCTTCGCTCTGGTGTGGAGGCAAACCAAACTGCGGCATTGAATTCTGCCACTCAACACGCAATGCTCCGTAAATTCGGCGGAAAGTGGCGAACTGAGTGTCTTGACACAAGCGTTCCTTCTGCCTACACACTGCTGCATGCACTTTATTTATTTGTAAACTGTGTTTTTTGTTACTTAAGTCTTTATTAGAGTGGAATTTTGATGTACTTTTTGTTATATATCATATGTTTCTTATATTTTGCAAAATATGTAGAGAAAACTGATATACCTATCACTGCCAACCCTCTTTCATCCATTGAATTATATAATAATATATTTTACTTTTAACTCGATAAAGTTGGAGAAGAATCCATACTCTGATAAAATAATCTAATATAGAGTAATTTTTTTATACTACAATTGTAACCACAGCATTAAGATTTTATGAATGGCGGTCAACGTTGTAAGTCGCACATTAAATGTTCGCGATCTGTATATTGCAGGGCCCTAACGGAACTATTGTCTTATTACTATTTATTATGTTAATAATGATACAGATAATACCAAAGATTTTCTATATCTTGTGTCCATTTCTCCTTTTCGAAATGATTTTAAATTGAAAAAAAAAATTACACTGAAAGAAAATAATAAAATTAATAAATAATTTGTCACGAAAATATAATTTCTATTAATATTTCCTTAACAAAAGTACTTATTGTAACTCGAGGAGAGTGTGGTGGGAATGTATATAGAGGTGATGGTGGTGGACGAGGACGATGATAAAATGTAAAGCGAACAAAATAATTCCTAATAATTCGAATAAACGTTATATTTAATCTTGCTCCAGTTACCAAAAGCTAAGTGGTCGGCAGAGGGCCCACGTATTTTACCCATGTTTTACCAGAATAACGGTGAATTCCCTCGGGGCCGGCTAGCGTATGATTTGCGAATTGCAATAAACGCTCCTTTCTCGTTTGTAGGAAATTATATGGTATCTTATAGTCTAGTTAACTGTAAATAAATGCACTTTAATCTACAAAATTAAGTCTGACACTTAGATTGATAGATGCATTTTCATTTCGATTGTTAGTATAAACTCATGTTGTAATAGATGTATAAATGAAGAATCGTCCTTGAAGTACTTTAACGAATTAGGTTTCTTTAATTATAGAAGAATCTAGAAGATCTGGTAAAAACTAATGGAACCCTTGGATGAGAGATTATCATCATAGAGATTATATAGCAGAATAGTAATAATAGCTGTTCTTCCAGAGGGAGCCTAGATAATATTTATTTCTAACTCTGCAGATAAACGTAAGTATTGTCTTGTAAAATATGTAATTAATATTATTGTTCAAATAATAATTAAATACCTACTTTTCTAAATTACTTTCGCCGACATAATTGTATACTGAATAATATCCAAATCTTTCAAGACACTACCTACATACACAAATGACATCAATATTAACTTTCACTTTTTTAATTGAAATAGAATAAAATAGAATAATAGAAATTTATCTATTTATAAGTAAGATCTGATTCAACAGCATCGACTGACATTTTCTATTTCCAGAGACGTACATATGCCATAATGTTTAGTTAGAGACACGTTCATGTTAATCTAACGGAATGCATGAGCCTGACCTACATCAGGTTCAGGGTTTCTTATAAAATGGTGATTACATGTAATGTGTCAGGTGGTTTGATGTCTTCTTGCGTAATAAAGATTAGATTCCAGTGGCAAGTACTTAAGCAATACTAGTAATAGACTTGGAGTGTAAACAGCAAGTCATCTTTCTGGACGGTCACGGTCAAGTAACGGTGAGCTTTGCCCTACAAAAGGGTCCGGTGAACTTTACCGGCGCTATGACTCTATTATCCATTGAATGTCATCTCCTATTCCATCTTGTATGGAGATGTCTCTAGTATGTAAGACACATATAATTCTTTAGATTAGATAGGATATATAATAATATGATAATATGCCAGTTAGTAAGGAACTGATTCGTGAGGAAGAGGAAAAATCGTGAACTTTTAGCAAAATGTTTTATATATGCTAATTTTATGTTTGAAAAAGCTATTAGGCATGATTTTTTTAATAAATTTAAAAAAAAGCACATAATCATCACTAAATTAGGATTTACGTGCTATCGTCAACAGATGGGTTAAAAACGTAGGTACGGTACTTAATTGAAGAATGGCGTGTTTTGAACAAACTACGTGTAGGACCGTGACCCCGTGGAGACGTTTCTCACGCGACCAATACAAATATTGGCCTGAATGAGATCTTGTTTCTGAGTTCTTCGACAAGGAGTATATATATTTTCTGATTGTTTTTTTTTGAGTGGAGAACTTTTCATCTCATTAATTTATATATATATATATATATATATGTAGCTTTTTTTAAATCAAATATTTCTCTTAATCTACACCATTAATATGTTTTGATTTCCTAATGTCCTGTCCCTATTTGTTTTAATTTATTTACTATTTATATTTATTTTCACGTAGACAAATCGCAGCGTTGTGTTCCACCACTAACACGCAATGTCCCGAAAGTTAGAATTTAAACTGAGGAACAGAAAATCTTAATACTAAATTTCTGCCTACTTTACTATGCGTGGAAATATTATAATAACAAATATAATTACAATAATATATTATATAATATATAATATACATATAATAACAAATTATTATTTATATATATAACGAAGAAATGCACCAACTTTCTATTGTTCCTAACTATCTAACGACAAACAATACAGCAAAATCCATTCAATATTTTCACCTTGACATTAAAGGACACCTACTCATTATATCTATGTAAATATAATATAATTATAACCTTTCTCGACTTTCACGAAACTAAAGCGAAGGTTCTGTAGGTCAGAGGCACAAGGGGTCGTCACGAGGAGACCATACTGATAGATCCCGTGCCATATTTTCTTATATCCTGCCCTGGGTGATCCTCAATTTTGAACCTTATCATCTATTAATAAAGTCTCCTCTAAGTCTTATTGAAATATTAGTAATTGTTCTCTTTGTTACGTGATAAGGGTATGGAATGCGATAATTATACGCTGTAGCGGGACCGCGGTCCGTTTAAAATGAGACGTGAGGTAGTTCTTAAATATTTTTTTTACTTTGTAGTTAAGAATAGTTTAATTTGGATGGATCAATAATTTTTAATGTTGTGATTATATAGCATTTATTTATATTTTTAAAATTTGAACTTAGCAGATTTCGCTCATTTTGGACGATTTCCTAAACGTTCAAGTTTTTTTCACTTTATACGTTTTCTGAAGTAAATGTCTTTTCTAAGTAAAGGATTGTTCTTTAAAAAGTAAAAGAGACTTACATCAACTCATTTCACTAGTATAATTTTACATGGTAACTGCAGAAAGTTCACTAGAGCCACAATCGCGTTGTGACACTATTTCACCGTCAAACATTAGCCCGCAAACCTGACTGTTCCAATTCCAAGGAAATTGTGATTTATATCACCAAGTGACAAAAGATATTTTGCACATTCTGTGTAACAGCGCAGTGCTTTGTTCATTAGAGATAACCGTCACGCTTTTTACCATTTGAAGCAGTATGTATATAGCTCGTTTTCTTTAACTACAACCGTAGTAGTGTGTTGGCACAGCGTCTGATTCCCACTCGGAGGGACGAATTATATTCATATCTTCCCTCTGGTGACAAACAAATATAAATACAAAGCGCGGCGCTGAGTCCTTCTTTTCATTATGCAATTTCTCCTGGGCGCTACGTGTTTAACAAATTATCTCATTACTAGGCTTACTCTATTATTTTTTAGTTTCATGCTGTATCCCGCAGTCAACAGGCTAGATCACCACCCCGTGTTCCAGTTGAGTTTTTTTGCTTCGTTCCTCTAGTGGTAACCCATTTCCTCGACCCATTTCCATTTCCTCACCTCACTGCACAATAGTATCGTTAAAAGCCTTATTAAAAAAATAAAAATAGGAATCATCTGAAGGTATTAAGGCTATATTCCGTATTGTGACATTAATGAGGTTTCACTACCGCAATCTACAGTTACGACTACAAGCACTCCTATTATATTTTATGTATTAATATCTGACTGGATTAGAAAACGGCTGACGAACGCCTATCAAAACTATTTGTCGTCAAAGTTAGATTTTCTGCACTTTTTTCTGCAAAATAAACTAGAAAATTAATTTTAGTATACCTACATCTAATATATAATCTAATATATAATCATAAGTATAATCTTATCTTGTTACGTTACTTTACTTAGGTATTGTTGTAATTATAGATGCACATATATTAAAACACATATTACTTAGTGAGAAGCAGAAGTGTCTTAACGTTACAAAAAATATAGAATCGTTTATTACTTTAATAAAATTGAATTGTAAAACTAATAAAGTAGAATTTAAAAATCGTTTCTGTAATTCTTAATACTTAAAAACAAAAATAGGTGAAGTAATAATAAATATTCAAAAACAACGGCGAAAAAATATTAAATTTCTGCTTAGTGTATTACGACATAACTTTAATACACATTTATATTTCCTTCAGAATCAATTTATGCCACTTCTATTCCTTTTTAACATAAATCATTATATTAATGAACGAAAATGGAGAACGCAGTGTCTAGGAATAAGTTCCCTCTGCCTACCTTGCTGTGTGCGGGAAACAGCGTGAAGCTGGAAAAAGTTATATTAAAAAAAGAGAAATATGATATAAATCTAATATCATTTTATTTAATTTCATATGTATGTTATATTCTTATTCTAGGTAAAACTAAAAATATGCGGCCGGTTTCTCTTACGCAATACTAAAAAGTAGACTCGTTTTTTATATCATAATATTTTTTAAATATATTTACGTAATGTAACTTATTGAATAATATTTAATAGGAATTTTATTTGAGTTAAAACATGTGGTTTATGTTTTTAAAAAAATTTAACACAATTTATCGGCAATAATAACGATGCATTATATAATTTACAGTCATGGCGCTGGGTCAAAATGTGTGACTGTAAACGCGACAGATTGTGGGTTCGATTCCCACTGGAGGAAATGGAATATTTAATATATCTATTTTTTTATTATACTTCGGACATTGTCATACATTCACAAGTTCAGTTGAAGCTGTGTTAGTTAGATAACAATCGTAAAGATGCGAGAGTGAAAGCGTTTTGCGATTCACACGTATGTGATCTGCCTTTTGGTTACGTCAATTTTGTATGCTTTAATTTATATCAATTATATTGTAAAGTATATTGTAAACGTTGTAATTTTATAGTAGTTTGGTGAAATTATTGTATAAAAAAATAGTATTATATTAATTTAATGTAAATTGTTTAAACAAAAGTTAGTTTCGGCGTTGAGTTCCGCTATTCTCTCTCGCGAAGGTAAGAAAACAAAAAAAAATTATATGAATGTACGGATTATGGACGTAACTAACACAAGCTATTGTAGCTAAATGTAACTAGGACTGTGTCAAAGAAAAATTCAAAAAATAAAAAATATTTAAAATTTATCGTAATCTTATCATCAATCTTTATCAAAAAGTTAAATAAAAAAATCAAATCAGCTTCTGTGTATCCCGAACACAACAGTGTAGGCCAAGGGAAGCTAGTGTTAGAATTCTCCTCCCCACCCGCATAATTTTGACACTAGAGCGAAGAAATGAAAACATAAATTTAAACAAATATGTCATTCCCTCGTGTCAGGATAGAACCCACAATTATTCGCATTTACAGTCACACTTTGTCCCCCTACGCCACGACTGGCCTCATCTCATCATCCACCTAAGCATGTAACGGCAGAAATAAATGTATAGTATAAGTCTATTCTCATTATAGCCAAAAAACAGGTTCAACAAAAGAAATTATTTAGATAGACACTAAATTGACAGGCGTCTAAAGAGTTGAGATCTCTACAATGACTCAAGTAAGCCTCAATTATTATTATCTTTAATTGGTTATATAAAATTCAAATGTTATAAATTAACATTTATATTAGACTTAATGAAAGTAGGCGTAGGTGTTAATAAATAATTAAGTAGGTATATTTTTTTCCATTCATAAAAATTTTATGAAATTAGCATAAATTACGTGATTTGGTTATAATATTATGAAAAAATTGTAATTTAATTTAATATATAAAATAGATATTTTTAACTTTTTTAGGGTTCTGTGCCTTAAAAGAAAAAAAATACTATAGTTACTTAATATGTCAATGTTTCATACTTTTTCATGTAAGAACAGAAAAGAAGAGTTTTGTACTTTGAAGAATATTAAGTGTATACTAAATATATCAACTATAAAACAGAATATATCTATTATTATATCTACATTCTAATATTCTGAAGACAGATGAATATCTGCTAGATTCTTCTATAAGTGCGCGTTTCATCCATTACCCCAGTTCAGCTGCAACTATCTGAATATGTAAGTTGTCTGCTCTAGTTTAACTGAACTGGTAAATGTGATGCTCTATAACAGGAGCTGTCGTAAAATACAATATAAGGTGTAGGGGGTACCGTTGCAGATTGCGGTCATGTGCAACATAGTCTCATGTGAAATAACGTTTTCTGTTATTGTTTACAGCACTTAATTTTTTTTCCATCAATTTGTATAGCGGTGTACACTTGATTTGCTATTTTTTTGTCGTACAATACCTTTTTTTTAGTAGGTTAGTCAGCCGGAGCCTAGTGTTGAGACCCTCCACTCTCCACTTTCCGCTGAATTCTGGAGAATTGTGCGTTGATTCATCAAAGCGAAGAAATTACAATATATAATATTTAATTTCTTCGATTGGGAATCGAAACCACCACGTGTGGCGTTTATACGTCTGCGCCTCTGCGCCATAACGCCTAATGACGTAACATATTTATTCATGATTTTTTTCCTATTATGAATTTATTATATCAGAAAAGGTAATATAATTTTAAAACTTTTTTACGTAAGGTGTTTTATATTTATATTTACTTTTATGGACTATTAAATGTGACAATTTCATACGTTCAGAATCCGCAATGAAAAAAACAACTGTATAGAGCAAATTTAACGAATTCATGGAAGTTAATGGCACTAGCCATAATAAAAAATAAACTTTAATGTTATAGAAGTTATACATTGACAACTTGACACATTGTCAGCCCCGATTTGCAAGTCACCTGTAACGCCAACTTTCCTAGATGATATTTACAAAAAAAATCACAGAAAAGTTTAGTATTAAAAAAAATCCTTTCAAAAGCAGAAAGGAGAGGCCGTCGTGGCACAGTGGAATATGCATGTGACAATAACGCAACGGCTGTGGGATCGATTACCCCAGTATGCCCCAAAAATTCGGCGGAAAATGGGGAACGGAGTGTCTTAACACTAGGTTCCATCTGCCTACCCCGTTACATGGTGGATACAGCGTGAAAAAAAAGCAGAAGGAAAAAAAAGCTTACTAGCTGTAATTGTATAGTTTATTAGAAAGTACTAGCTTGTCAAGATAGCATTTCATGATATAGTATCTTGATTATACATCTCCTTTGGTCGACGCTATTACGTGACAGTTTAATTTAATACCTTTGAACTTGAAGGGTCTTGAGTTTGTATTTAGAAAACTTAAGATGAAATATTATTATAATTAAACAGCTTTTACTTTATTCTAAGGAGCTTTTATGTTTTTAAAACGTATGTTTTACTAGTTTTGTAATTTTTAGTTGCATTAACTTAAATACAACGCAACAAATGAATATTGAGAGATAAATCTATAGATTAACCCCGTTCGCCTAAAATTACTAACTTAAAAATATACTATTATAACATATTAAATACAGAAACACCTATTTTAATGACTGCACATAGAACTCTACATGAACAGATGAAGCGAGACTTTTCATCTACAACAATTACAACTAATGATTTATCGTCGCGACGTTTAACAGTGGTGGGAAATTAATAATCATATTTTGCCGTTATTGTAACATTTTCTAGAAAACACTCTTCTCGGGTTTCCGTCCCACAGCGGCCACTCATTATCAGGTAACGGCGTCTTGTACTGTTAGAATCACAGAACGCTGGTGGTTTCGTACCACTTGCTCAGTTAATGGGTTACCTGGCTGCCACCTAAGGGTTAGTGAGATAAGTGAAGTCTTTTTGGTAATATAAGTTGTAGTTGTACTCCGTAATATGTCATACATTTGGCTGTAATGTCCATATTTAAATTTTAATATGAAATTTCATCTGAAATTATTATTTTTTTATACATTTTTGCATACTTTATGAGGTAACAAATAATAAAACGAATAGAAATACATAGAAAACACTTTTGTTTTCCTATTGTTCGTTTAGGCGCGTTAAATTGCGCGATTCGAGATTAACTTCTTAATATATCTGATAGATATAATAATTTAATATAAATTTTCAACTCACTCCAATAACACATTTTTTTTTAAAAAAAAGAAGAGAGACATGACAATAAGTAGTTTAAAAATATTTCCATGTTCTATTTTCCACAATCGTCAATACATATTAAATACCGCAACGTTGAGCATTTGTAATTATATGATAAAAAGGCGAAACTCATCGATTGTTAGAGACGTTGTCGAGGAAATCTGCTCAAGACGACCGTGAGAAGTTACTCTTCAACGAAACCAAGTTTCTTTTATCACGTTATACACTATGCGACTTGATTCTATATTTACACGAATATTATATTCTTCATGTTATTATAAACAATTGTCATCGAAGATAATTCAAAATAAATTGTAAATAGAGTTTTAATAATAATGTTATATATATATATATATATATATATATATATATTTTTATAGGAATATATTTTTAACGTCTCACACCTCAGGGTTGATAGAAAGAACCTAGTGTTAAGACATTCCGTTCCACATTCCGCCTCGACATCAGAGCGAAGAAATGAAAACAATAAATATTTTTCCTTTGATTTTGATTTTTGATTCAGTTTATATGAAGGTGCGCAAAACAGGAAGCCTATTAAAGCCGTTAGTGCCTACAATTATAATAAAAGTATTAGCTCTACGTGGGCAAGCGACTACAAATGCATCGAACGTGCCCTGATAAAGTACCGGTAAATACTTAGATATTTAAAAACAACTTAAATATATGATTTTAACTAGTTATATGTGTCTGTTATAATTTAACAAAAGACTGAATAATCTTTTGATGATATTTATAATGTTATTTTCATATAAGATAAAAAAACCCACATTTTCTTTGTAAATACATAAACACTGTAAAAAAATATAAGCTTCATAGAGACCCTCTTTTAACTTGTAAAAGAAAAATAAGACAAGCATAGACAGATTCTGTGTATGACAGAATAATGTGCCATTTCGGAGACGATGTACAGTACGGTCAACAAGTCGTGGTCGCCCTGAAGTTAGGTTGTCTGAACATTGCGCATTGTTCGCTCGGATAGAAACAAATCAAAAGTAAGAAAAAATTCTAAAATCAAATCTGCGCAGCCATCTACAGCAAACTTCAATGCGGCCACGGCGTTTTGACAGTACTGTAACTACATTAAACATTACAAAAGTATTACGCAGATGTTAACTGTTTCTATAATGAAACTACATTACGGACTTCATAAGCCAAAAATTTGAATCCGTTGATTCGATTTGCTACATTTAACATGTGGAGCATAAATTATAATGCAATCTTACGCGAAGTATATTTTTTTATTATATTCAAACATTATGAAGTAACGAGGAGGCCAGCTCATCGCTCTGATGTCGAGGCGAAGCGCGGCGTTAAGTTCCAAATGAAAATGAGGATCATAGCATCTTAACACTAGATTCTCTCTGCCTTTCCTGCTGTGTGCGGTATACAGTGTGAAGCTGAATAAAAAAAAGTTTTTTTTATTAAAGTCTTCATTACGTCCATATTTGTCCATTCTATCCATAAAATTGCAGGATAATAGTAATAAATTAGCATTTCTTTACAGTTCAATACATTCCCACTACACTTAGATGGCATGTCTATTTGAAACAAAAAATCATTACTCATTCTAATACGTAATAATCTGTAACAACGTAACTCTAATGATAGTGTTTGAAGAGAATTGGTAATTAGGTGTGGGTTCAATTCTGTGAGTTCAAAATCAAGTGGCATTGAACTTGGCCTCTGGCCTCTTACTTAATAATATGGCAGAGGTGAAATTATAAATGCTATTATCTCCTGACAAGTTATTACATCGGATTTATGATACGTGAGCAGGTAGGTAGAGTTGCACTCGGTGGATGTGGCTGGGAAGATGTTAAATGCCTGCAGCTATCATGATAATCATTATAAACATTTATTAGTTCCTATACACGTGGATACATTACTTTCAGTGTACTTCCTTATGTATTATACTTTGTGTGAAAATTATATACTGTATACTATGTATTGAGGCCGTCGTGGTGCAGTGGCATAAGGGTGTGACTGCTAAAATTTATAACATACTAAGATAATGTCATATATATATATATATATATATATATATATATATATATATATATAT
>JBAIZZ010000269.1:1306955-1346647 GCA_037355905.1 Heliconius aoede
TAAATAAGTTTTCCTCTTCCGATATACTGCAATAAAACCTTCATCTACTTGTGTTGTAACTTATACATACTCGTATATACAATTGCTCTGGAAACTTCTGCAGTTTGTTTACAAGGCAGAGAGAAAATGAGAGAGTTCTATCCTATAAAGAATTGTAGGTATACGCGATTGTGTAACCTAATATTTTTTTAAATAAAAATATCCATTAGTAAAAATTAAAACTAAAAAGTCATAATATAGTATAATAATACCGTGATCAACGTTCTTGGTGGTACATTCACACGCACAACGTGGGATTCACAGGTTTAATTATAACTTAAATAATTTAAAATTACGTAATAGTAACTGTTTATTTCCAGAAGAAGAAGAAATTTTAAAATATCACAATATGTTTTAAATTATAATAACGCAACATTATGGCCTCCGTTTTGTTCTTTCAGAGAAGTTGAGTGACAGAACCTAACGCCGATAAATTACAAAACCAATAAATTTAAACAAAAGAAGTTTAGGTAATATTCTAGGTAGTCCCTTAATTTGTTCATCCTACCTATTATTCGAGTCTTTTATAATAATTAACTAACTTAGTATTATTTCAACGTCGCCAATGTATGCAACTATAGCAACTAATATTAAACTTGAGTGACTGTAACGCGACGGTGGCGAGTTCGATCCCGACTCAAGAAAGTGAAATATTTATTTACGTTTATATTCCCATTTCCTCGCTCAGGTGTCGATGCGAAGCCATTCAACACACAAACTTCCAGAATTCGGCCTCTGGTGTGTGCGGGATAGAGCGTGAAGCTGATTAATTAATGTACACCGGAGGTCACTATCATATTTTGTTAACACTTTTTCAAACATTTAAGAACAATGGAAAGTTATGGTGGTATCCAACGACCAAGTACCGTTACCGTTACTTCGCAAAACTTCCGTTCTTAGTCAACAACTTTTGATAGCCCAGTTCGATTAGAGCATTTAGTGGCACAATTAAACTACATAAATCATACACTTAGTTAATTAACATATTTTTTTAGTTCAATCCACTTAAATATAAAATACATTGATGAATGTATCTGGCCATTTGTGGCGTGGGGGCACAAGCCTATGACTGTAAACACGGATGATTATGGGTTCGGTTCCCGTTCGAGGAGATGATATATTTTATATTTTCATTTCTCCGCTCTGGTGTCGAGGCAAAATGTGGCGTTTTTTAATAACTATTTATATTGTTATCACCTTTTTAATCGTGTTAAACGATGACAT
Source organism: Heliconius aoede (assembly GCA_037355905.1). Classification (NCBI taxonomy): domain Eukaryota; kingdom Metazoa; phylum Arthropoda; class Insecta; order Lepidoptera; family Nymphalidae; genus Heliconius; species Heliconius aoede. The sequence goes on from JBAIZZ010000269.1 coordinate 1,308,219, forward strand.
ATGTATATTAAAGAAGAGCTCAGTAAGAACTTGATTTCTCTGTATAAGGCACGCTTAACTATATACGGCAAAAATAATGAATCTATCAGCTAATCGATAGTAGAGAGGAACGAATGGCACGCATCTCTATTTAGTGTCGGTAAGTGTCGGCGGTAAAGTATTGAAAGATACAAATAAGTATTTGTGTATACATATAACAAAAAAGTTGTTAATTAAAATTAAATAAAATTGCTTTTCCGTTTGACTTGAGCTGGATATATTTATTTTTCACTTTTGTTTTTGTAATGTAGTTGTGACTGTGTGTAATAATTCTTCTTTTCTTCGTCTTATTGTGCCAAATATACTTTGATTTCCATCAAGCAATGTTTCTGAAATGAGTAAAAAAGGAAATAGTTAATAGACTAATCTATCTATAATATAAACAGTATAATTTGGTGTAGTCAGGGACCTGACTATGACGCAAAATACAGGGCTTGCAGAAAAACACAAAATATTATTTCCATTGAAAAATACAAATCTAAGCAGATTCTAAGAGTTAAACGTATTATAAAAGCTTTAATCGTGTTTTTTTTTTTAAATAAAATAGCGATGCTGATAACATCGCCATAGATATCGTTCAAAGAAGTAAAAAAAGCACATGCTGAGGAATTACAGCTAATTTTTTACGGATAACAAGAATGCGACAATCAATTTTTTTTTAAATCTGGTCTAGATAATTGTTGTAAATTGCTTTCGTTTCCGTTGCTTCGGCCGCTTATTTAACCGCAAGTCTTTGTCGATCATGTCTATTTTAAAGAATATCCTTAATGAGGTATAAAATCCAAATTGTAGAATTAGTTATTATTCGTTTTGGAAGGTATGGTTAAATTATTTTGGCAAATTCGAAGGAAATTAATCAAGAAGCACTTGGAAGTAATAATTTAGTCATTATTATTAAATGTTCGTTACTTCGATTTATTATAAACTTTCATTACTATTAGCTAAAGTTTTATAACAAAAAAAATATATTTTATTTCTTATGCATATTTTTATATAGTTTTACTTTATACTTTAACTGAAAAATTTAACTGCTTTTTCATGGTTATAACTAAATATCCATAATAATTTTCAGAGTAAGCCGAAATGTGGCGGACTATCCTATTTATAGCGGTCACTGCGAGCGTCGACGGTCGACCCAATCGAGTTAAAGATGTTACGACGTCCTGTGATAAAAGCTCCATGAGCATAGAGCTGGAGATGGAGAAGCCCTTCAAAGGATTGATATTTAGCAAAGATTTTTCCAGAGAATGTAGAGTTCAGGGTGCGTATTGTTTTATATAGAGTTACAAATCATTTTTTTTACATTTTTTTAATATATTATTCCTAGTGACATTAGCGTCGGGATAGTCGTGTGCTCGTCCTAGAAATTTTATTTAACAACAGAAAATTTGCCCTAAAAAAATATCATATAATGCAGACCTATTAGATAGTGTCACAAAGTCAAGCTTTTCCTACCAACTCTAGTAGGAAAAACTTGGCGTTGGATTCTGCCACTCTATACCATACGCAATGTATCGAAGTCCTGTGCCTACTTCTTACCAATTCTTACGCATAAAAGTGAAAAATAAGATAATTATAAGATAAAGAAAATAAATGCTAAACGATTAAAATATTAAAGGTCAAATGCTCACAAAAGCATCCATACAACTACCCTCAAACGCTTGCGGCGTGAGGACGTCCACAATCAACACCACAGCGGAGGAGCCGGACGACGACGACGACTTGTACTACACCGTGGAACTGATAGTACAGATGGATAGACAGCTGCAGCAGTCATCTGATCAGGAGTTGATAGTCAGGTGTGTTAAACGTAATGTTTTATATATATATATATATATATATATATATATATATATATATATATCTCTTATAAGTTGTATGTAAGTAGGTTTGATTAGAATTTAAGTATGTCGCATAGTTTGTAAGATAGTTTAGGATACATATATAAATAAAATATGGTTAAAAGCAATTTTTGGTTGCCAAGCATAGAATAACAATTTCAAAAAAAACCAAAAAAAAACGTTTATAAAATTTTCATTTATTTTCTGTTATTTATCATTAGATTTTTTTTTGGTATTTAAACTATTTGTAGATAGGCTGCTTTATAGATATACATACTGAGATATGATTATTATTTATTTGTATCATTGTATTGGAATGTTAAAACAACTTAGTTTGGTTTCGGCAAACCTTGACATTTGCTATTGCTTAATAAAAGGCGCGGTAAGGTCGAACCCTCGATAAATCCACCTCTCTATTACTTACCCCATCAATCGTCGAATATGCTGACTTCTATACTAAATTATCTTATAATACATAGCTAGATAAATACAAAAATATGCTTTAAAATGTATTTGGCAAGGATCTATATGCTACTGATTTGATTACATACAATATTACATTAGGAATTAAATTTGAGCTCTACTTAAAACAACCTTATTCTGCATAAATATTTACAATAACTATTCTACGTAAGTAAACTACTTCTGGGTTACTTCAGACTCAAGTAACAGAATTACGGGAAGACCGAGATTCAATTTAATTCAATTCAGCTTCACGCTGCATCCCGCACAGCAGGGTGGGCAGAGGGAAACTAGTGTTAGGACATTTTGAATAGATTTTATAGATATTATCTTATACTTAAAGTTCCTATCTACTTCGAGTAAAAGCGCATAATGTCAAAAATCAATACATACTCGTATATCTTTCAATACGGCTTTAACACAGGTGCAAATTACAACCCCGAGCAGTGCGCATAAACAGTTCCGCGCTGGAGGGCGTCATTAGAAGTAAGCTGCGAGAGATGAGCGGCCACGACGGGAAGAGGATGAGGTAATGATTATGTAGGATTATGTGGTGGTGATTTTGATTTCGTATCCTATTTGGATTTGTATTTATATATTATGTTGTAATGAACTTAAATCATTTATTAGTTACAACTCAATATGAAGAATATTTAAAAAAATTATCTATAGCTTCACGTTTTGTACCGCTTTAAGCAGGGTATGCAGAGAAAACCAAATTTTCAAGACACGTGTTGAACGGCTGAAGTCAACGCCAGCCCACCGCGCTTGCTACTAGAACGAGGAAATGAAATTAATTCATTCTCCTGAATGTGACTCGAACCCACAATCGTCGCGCAGGCAGATGCTGTGCTGCTGCGAAGTGAATAATATTTTGAACATAAAATTATGTTAAAATACTCATTTAATGTTTTCAGGACAGGTCGTAATCGTCACGGTTTTGAGGCAACACTTGAATCAGATCAAAGACAATATCTCCTTGAATCCGCCAGAGCGTGGATGGAGCTGGCTCCAACTATCGCCGGCACTGAACCCGCTACTGTTGAAGTGGGACAACCCACCAGATTGCTTATTCAGTGTACTTTACCAGGTGAGAGAGTGTGGAGAAGTATAATCGTGTATTTGCCTCACGCTGTATCCCAGGAGACAGACAACCTAGTGTTAAGACACAGTGGCGGAAATCAACGCTGAAACAATTTGTATCGTTGCCAGAGCGAAATTTGTAGTGATATAAATATAGATTGTAGGTATATTTGAATGCCGAGCTTTTGCTTCTTAAATGGACTCCGAACCCGATCTTAACATAAACAATAATTATATTCATTTTTAACATGAAATCTTCATAAATTTCTACAAACTATATCTACAAGTACATTTAATAAGATAGCTGCAACTTGTATCTTAAATATAGCAAGGTAGGCAGAGGGAACCTTATGTTGAAATACTCCATTCTTCCGTAACCGATAAAAAAAAACTAAAAACCAAATAATTACTTTCCAGTTGGCGTCGGTCTTCGTATAACAAACTGCATAGCCCACGACGGTTTAGGAGAAGCGTCACAAAAACTACTAGACGAGGCAGGCTGTCCCATAGACGAGACTATCTTCAATACACCTATAGTACACAAACATAAACAAGAAATTGATTTTTTAGAGATCAACCACCAAGACAAAATGGATCCCGATTATATTTTCAAGAACATGATGACATATCAACACGCAGTCACCACCTTCGCAGCTTTTAAGTTTCCGGATAGGGCTAAACTTCATTTATCCTGTGGGATAGAACTTTGTAAGGGTCCTTGTCCTAATGTCGATTGTAGATCATTGCAAAAACCCCAACAGACTAAGGATGGGCTGGTGAGAAAGGCCAGACTTGATAAGGAGGCCAAAGGATTGGTGATTGATAGGCTGGAAGTGTATAATAGTATTGAAGTATTGGCCCCTAATATTGAGTTGGAAGATGAAGCTTCCATAAGAGGTCTGTATATAGATGTTATTTTTAATTACTGAATGATATATGAATAGATGTCGTTTCGTTAGTCCGTTCAGAAATTTGAGTTGACTTCTGATCATGTTCTAATACTTACATTACTGCGAAGTTTCATCTAAATCCGTTCAATAGTTTTCACGTGGAACAGACATCAATCCTCACAAGCTTCCTCATTTGTAATGTTAATTGTAACAAAACTTATAACAATTTCCAGGATCAAGAAGAGTAGAAGGAGAAGATGAATTCGTTCGCAGCTTTTCACCAGGAGACAAAACGATATGTCTATCGCCGGGCAAAATGGCCCTAGCCTTCTGCATATTAGGGATCATATTCCTATGCGCTATCGCCGTAGCTTTCGCATCATTGGTGCGAGCGAGACGGCGCATGGCGAGAGAACAAGTGCATACTTCTCTCTCTTTCTACACGGGAAGCAAGAGTATGTTTTCTTCGAGCGGCAGCAGCAGTTCGGGAGTAAGCGGTAGTAAACTGTTGCTCACTGACAGTCCGTATTTAGATCACCATTCCTCGTCTAGCAATAACTGGCCATATACAAGAGCTTTTTAGTTGTAGTCTCATTTAAGAATTTAATTTATATATTTATTGATTTATTTCAATACGTCTGTACGTGGATAATTGTATTGGAACTGTAGATGTTCAAAATTATAAGATCTCAAGGTGCATATCGCGTGAACTGATTTCTGATTCAATAAAAAAATGGGTCGTGTGTGGGAAACGAAGTATCTTAACAACTTAACTTAACACTACATTCCTTTTACCTTCCCTGTTATGTGCGGGATAGAGCGTGAAGCTAAAAGAAAAGCAAGAATACGTTATGACGACACATTTAATCTTACTTGCTTCTTAGTTTTATGTTTAGAAAACCACATTGTAGTAGAGAAAACAAACAATTGATTATTATAATACGTACCTGACATTTTTTTACATGAAATATAATAAAAGTACATTTAATCAACTGATTTAAATGTAAAAGTGTAAGCATAGAAAAATATATTAAAATAGATAATGATGTTATGATAACAATTTTCTTTTTAATAACATTTTTAATTTTGCACTAAACATAATCTGATTTTGGGTATGATCAAAAAAAAATTTAAATTAAAATGACTGCCATTTACTATGATAGTTAAATAATAATTTGTGCTTTATAATCATTTAAGTATCATGTTTTTAACCTGCTGTTTCATTTGGATTTGGACAAAAATATAAGTCTGGCTATTATATTTACATATTAACTAAATACAATAGATGTGATACATTATGTATTAAAATTAATCTATTTATATAGTTTTTATTCTTCTTATTTGTTGTCTTACTGGTAACTGTACCTCATTTGTCATTAGTAACTACTTCATTTATAAAACAAATAAATGATAATATTATAATGAAAAGACAGTATAAAATATTTTCAATTTATTATATATATCTAGCTAAAAAGTAATTATATAAATTTAAAATGACTATAAAACTATCAAAAGTTATTAATATAAAAACACAACATTAATTATTTAATAGAGAATGTAATTAATTTTAAATTAGTAGATTATTTATAATATAAAAACAAGCTTTATGTTACATTATAATGTAAATTACTTGAGGAGATGCTGTTGAATACAATTATTTATTACATTTGCTTATAAATGATTTTCGTATCATTTATAAGTGATATTTGGGTATTGGGAAATACATATTATAAAAAAATATTAACTTAAATTTATTATATATCATTAGCATTTCCTCGACTTTAGCTTAATTTTTTTTAAATGTATTCAAACAAAACTCTTTTAGGAGTTTGTGTGATAAAATAATAAACATTTATGATAAAATTTAAGAAAATTTAGTATGTTTTATTTAATACTGTTTAGATGGCGTAATTTTATTTTAATAGTGGATGAGGCGAAAGTGGTACGTAGAGACCGTAGCCTTTAGCGCTCCGTATATTCTAATAGGACTGGAATACTTGAATAAGTTCTCGCTGTTTTTTTTTTTTTAATAATTTAATTTAATGCTTACAATAACATTACTCAAAGTATTGTCCATCATTAGAGACCACTTTCCCCCATCTCTCTGGTAGCAATTGAATCCCCCGTCGGAAAAACGACTCATCTTTCGAGGCAATCCAGGAGTGAAGCCATTTTTCGGCTTCTTCTAAAGAATGGAAGCGTTGCTCGCTTAAATCGTGCGCCATCGACCGAAATAAGTGGTAATCGGAGGGGGCTATGTCCAATGAATACGGCGGGTGGGGTAGAACTTCCCATTGAAGTGTTTTCATGTAAGTTTTGACTGGTTTTTCCACATGATGCGGAGCATTATCATGTAATAAAATCACTTTGTCGTGTCTCTGCTCGTATAGCGGCCGCTTTTCTTTTAGAGCGCGACTCAAACGCATCAATTGAAGTTGATAGCGAGCTCCCGTGATAGTTTCATTAGGTTTAAGTAGCTCATAATAAATTACGCCCTGCTGATCCCACCAAATGCAGAGAAGAAGCTTAGAACCATGGATATTTGGTTTTATCGAGGATGTTGATGCTTGACCCGGCATGCCCCACGATTTTTTTCGCTTTGGATTGTCTTTTTTTTTTTTTTTTTTATGCGAGAGGACAAGGCAAACGAGCGTTCGGGTCACCTGATGGTAAGTGATCACCGCCGCCCACGACCCCATGCAACACCAGAGGAGCCACAGGTGCGTTGCCAGCCTTTAAGGTGGAGATGAAGGGCACCGGGGCCCGGCATTACCTAATGCGAAACGCAGTGGCACAAGCCACTACTTCACGCCGGTTTTAAATGCCGGGGGTGGTATTAAATCCGGTCGAGTCTGCCCATGCGTGTTGCCATTACTGGCGACGTGACTCTACCACACGTACTTTAGTCGCCTCTTACGACACCAACAGTACCAGGGTGAATCCTATTCTAAGCCGGGACCACACGGCTAAATAGTGAATCCATTTTTCATCCCCAGTGACGATACGGTACAGAAAACCTTTTCTCTTTTGCCGTTGAAGCAACAATTCACATATGAGAAAACGTCGTTCTACGTCTCTCGGCTTCAACTCATACGGCACCCAATGCCCTTGCTTTTCGATCATTCCTAACGCTTTTAAACGTTTTGAAACTGTTGACGCATCTACTTGTAACGTTTTCCCGAGCTCTGCTAACGTCTGACATGGATCTTCTTCAAGCAATGCCTCCAATTCTTTGTCTTCAAATTTTGTCGGTGCTCCAGAACGTTCCTTGTCTTCAAGGTCAAAATCATTACTTTTGAAGCGCCTAAACCAGTCTCTGCACGTTGTATTCGACAAAGCATTGTCACCATATGTCTCAACGAGAATTCTATGTGCTTCTGCTGCAGATTTTTTCTGAATAAAGCAGTGCAATAAAATTCCCCGCAAATATACTTTATTTGGCACAAAAGTACACATTTTCACAAAGAGAAAATAAATATTTAGTAATAATGACACTATAGTAAACACTATTCTACTATAATTTGAGGTTACATATAGTACTACTTTGGTGAATCGTTACCGTATGAAATTCCATGCACAGAGTGCTGCAACGCCATCTTTCAAAAAACAGCCAGAACTTATTCAAGGCAAATATTGATACCCATTTAATTTGACCGCCAAAACTTCGAAATGTCAGCAGTGCACAAGAATGTTACCAAACAAAAAAAATAATGTTAATACTCAGGTCATTTAATATTATTGACAAAGATAATTTTTATTGTAAAGAATATAATTTTTTTTTATTGTATTATAATATAAATACCAGAAAAAAAATGTTTAATCTAAAACTGCAATATTTAAAATTATTTTATCAGAGTATCCGATATTTCCAAAGACAATAAATTGATTCATCTGTCGGCCTCCTCCTTTCGATCTATGCCGGTGTATGACATCATGCAAAGCAAAGAACAATCATAAACCAGAAGAACCAGTTGTTTTAAGAAAAATTGAACATTTTAAAAATTTCTTCGCATTTTTGTAGTTATATAAAAACGGTATAACATTAAAAATATATATTTACTTTCGACATCTTAAAAAATATTTTGTAATAATTATCAATTAATTTATATTATTAAATTCATATAGTTTTATGAAAATTCTAATACAAATGTAGATAAGTCAATATTATTATGAAAAAAAGTATACATTGAATGTCACTTCTCTCTGTGTTATATTTAGTCTATGTCATGGGTGGTAAGGTGATGCTTTCGCGGCGATCTTTTGCCTTGCCTTGGACGCCGTGTTCGTACTCGTAGGCGCGGATGTGATTTGGACGTTTCTTATATGAATAGCGATTATTTTTAGGTTTAATTTTAATGAAGTGATTGAATAGTGATTTTTAAAAAAAAACCGCTTGAAAAACAATTAGTTGTGCTTCGCGTGATCTGGGTACCCATTTCATAGGTAGCCCTGGAAACTGAGTGGTATTTTGTGAGTGTCGACGTTTATGTGTGTCATCTGTGCCGATTAAGTAATATATCGTTATATCTCCTTAAAGGTAAGATTTTTTTTTTACTATTTTAAAAAAATCCAATTAACATTTGTTATGCCTATTGGATTCAATTTCCATACCCTAAGGTCAAGGGGCTAAAAATTTACGTTGACCTTAGTGGCAAAGCTCATTTGAACATTGAGTTTTCATTCAGGTTTTACAATTTATACAAGTTCTTTGTATAAATTGTAAAACCGAATTAAGTCCTATATATGTAATATTTTAATTATAGAATTATTTAACAATTTCAAAATAAATAGTTACAAAGGCTACAATTAATATTATTTTACTATACATTAATATTTGTTGTTGAATCATAAGATTATATATCCACTATAGATAGATTAATATGATGAACTACCACACCCAATTATGACATAATTTCTTTCAGTTCCATTACATATCATATAAGACTGAATTTTATTATTAACATTTATTCTATCATTGCTTTAAGTAATTTTTTCTATAAAATAATTCAAAATATGTTGATTAAAGCATTAAATTTCAATATATAAATTATAAAAATGAACTTAAATTGTTTTACATATCTTACTAAAATATTTATAATATTTTTTCATCAGACAAACATCAAGGTAATTAACCGCATTAAGAACCATAGTCATTAACCCTACAATCAATTTATATTATGTTGATGTAATACTGGTAATATAGTAATAATAAGCGGTCAGTAAATATTAAAGCAAGTGGATAATCATTACAGTTTATCACCCGTTGCAACCAATGGCTTGTGACTATCAAGTTGCTATGTGCTTAAACAATTACATTTGTGCACTGTTGCAATATAATAGACAAGGTTATCTTTTATGGTGATGCTAAAATAAGATTTATTTGTATTCAAAGCTCCGTTTATATATTTCTGACTGACATTTACTTTATTGTACTATTTCTTATAACTTGTATTTTGCAATTTTAGTTGTAATAAAAGAGGTAGACTATTGTTGCTAAATCAATTAATGTAGTAGCTCTATCTTGGGGGGAAATTGTGGGGAAAAAATCTATTCTCCACATTCCGCCCAACTTTCGAGGTAAACCAATTAGGGGCACAACTCAATGCCACTCTTTGGCTTAGTACCAAATTGAGGATATAGAAATCAAACCCATAACTATCATGATTAGAGTCGGACTCAGTGCTTACATAACTAGTGTCTCTTATATTTAAACATTTTTAAAATGGAATTCATTTAAGAAGCACAAGACACATTATAAATGTACAATTCAAGTTACATTTGTAGTTTATTTCATAATAGATATCATGTATTATTTATGATGTAAAAAAGTAAAATAATAATACTTTAACATTTAAAATTTTTGCCATTCTCAACTCATAATCTGTAATTATTATAATTATAGATTATTCATCGTATAATTTCTAATTAAAATTCAACAAATTGATTTAATTACATTTCAATTTCATTGAATATGCTACAATCAAATGTTAATTATCATCTACAGTCTACCAGATGGTAGATGAAATTCCGAGCATTTCAAGGACCATCATGCATAATGCAGGCTACATAGAGGTGATGTAGCATACATAATTAAATCACCATTTGTATGACAAATAGTATTGTTTTCTTAATACTGAATAGTGTTGTTATTTTTTTAATTAAAAATTAATGATTTATTGAAATAAATAAATTTATTTACTGAAGATAAATATTTTAATTTTGCATTTTCTCTTCAACTAAAATTATATAGAATAACCACAATACTATTGACTGAACATGACATTCACTCACCCCATCAAAGGGGTAGACAACCACACTTCGTTTGTTGATAATAATTGTCCTTGATAATTTCCCCATACATTATATAACAGATGACGGCAAATGTACAAAAATACAGTACTATTGTAACCTGCTTGCAGAGCTGACGGATGCATTTCCAACTTTGTTCAACAATATCTAATACAATATAAAATATTTCATGTATTTTTTTATTTATTTTTGCTGTGTAATTTTTTATATTATAGAACATATATATAATATTAAAAAACGCACAGCGAAAATCACATAAATATTTCGTATAATATTACGAACATATTTATCGTCCTTATTGTATATTGGTAAGAGAACACTAATGGAACTTTCATTTTTCCTTTACTTTAATTTTGTTTTGCATTATGAAATCATCCTTTCGTATCTCAGAACACTATCTGTCATCGTCATTAGAATTTTTCATACCTCTTGCTGGTAAAGAAAATGACGAGAGCGTATGACTTTCTCACTATTTTTTTAAGAATAGTAATAGTGTCGTATGGAAAATATGCAAATTGGCATAGTTTCTAGAAAAATAAATGCGATTATTTCGATTCTCACAGTCCAAAGTTCAATGGCATAACAATCTATTTACCTCGGCCTGGACATAATACGATTTCCAAGTTGGATCGCATGAGAATAGAGGTTTCGGAGACAATATACAAGGTCAAAAGCGAAATGAATGGTTAAATAAAAAATATATATTGATCTTTTTTTTTTAGTGTAATCATCCAAACTATATGCTCTACAATTTCATGTGTTTATTTTTTTTTTCTGTACAGACATTGCTTCTTTGGTTATATTTCAATAATACGGAACTTGTTTAACGTTATTAAAATCATATTATATTAAATATGGAAAACTCGCATACCTTTTCATAATTATTATACAAAATTTTTTTTTCTAAAATGATTTAAAGTCACGACATTAATTCGCTGAGGGTGTATCGTGGGGTGGGAGGGGCGTGCGTGTGCTAGGGATATGCGGACCGCCGGCGCCAGGAGTTGAGGATCGATACTGCGGGCTCGACTCACTCCGTACGGACTGTGTTGCGAGGCGCTCGTGCGTCGCCCGCGCCCGACCTCTGTGCCCTATACCTCTTGTATTGAAACTCTGTGCTGTGCACTTGTTTTTGGATGTCTTGATATGAGATAGGCGTCGAATATTACTGGTATGCTTTTATTTATTATATATATATAATATAAACGTTGATAAGGCTATGAGCTAGGGGGGGTATTTGCCTAAAAACCGGCAAATAAGATCAATAAGCTTGACGGTGATGTCATAAGTTTAGCGTTAATTGGGATGTCTGTAGGTGTGAGATGATTTTTTAAGGTTACGTAGTCGTATGTTATCACTCTTATGCCAATTGTTTTTTTGTATTTTTTTTTTATAATTCGTATATTTTGTTTTTTTTTTTTTCTATATGAAACGAATGTTTACCTCCAGTTCTGCCCCACGATCCTATTAGAATGTAATAGAGACTCATCCTATTAATCAATTTAATTTATTCGCCGTCTCTCCACGCCCCCCGATGACCTAGAAACTGGTGAAATAGGTATAGAGAGCAGGCGCGGACCTGGATCTATCTAGATAGTGTAGCGTACTATACTACATATATTTTATTATACGACGAGATGTATTTCATCTAGTCGTTCGCTACTAATTACGAGGTCAATTATAATGATCTCTTTAATCGATTTTTTTTTCGACAATGTTTGTGATGAAATTACAGCCCAAAGGCGTTTGTTGCTTAATTTTAATATTTTTATTACCTTAAAGATATATATGTTTTTATCATGGAATCAGTTTTTGTTATATATTAATCTTAATAATAGAAAAAAAAAGGTTGTTATCAAGGTGCGGACGTTAAATAGTTGCCTATTGCGTGCGTTTTGTGTATCATTTAAGTACTACGTACGTACTTTTTGAAATTATTATACGCATTTTCTTAGAAACGCTTAAAAAATGTATCGCTTAATTAAACATGTTTTTAATTATTCTGCTTAAAAGTTATGTAAATATAAAGATTAAGAGTTGCTTTGTATCTTGTATTAAAATATATAAAATGTATCATTATTATACTGTAAGGGAACTATTATTTCAAAATCTATTAAAACAACTTGAATAGAAAGGCGGAGATCGAAGGATAACAAGGTCGAAGTTTCATATCCACTTATGATTAACTAACTGCTCGATGTGGTGGCAGAGGAAACCCTAGTATTACGGCTATCACGGCATTGTATAGTAGCGGCACTCAACACCGCGCTTTGCGTCGTTACCAGAGCTAGGATATGAAAATATTGAATATTTCATTCCCCCGAGTGGGAATAGAACCCACAACCGTTGCATTTAAAGACGCGCTACGACGGGCTCTACATTCGGCCTTAAATACATATTTAAAATAATATTAAAAAGAAGCTGGAACTCATTTGTATTTCGTATACCGTAACTTGTATTTCAGAAAAAATTAACTACTTAAGAATCGGTGATAAAACTTTATGACGCATCTTAAGGGTCATTACAAATTGATAATGAACAAAAAGTAGTAGACCGTGTCCTCTTTGGTGATGTCATACAATGCATTTATTTTTGGTCGTTTTCAATGTTACAGTGTGACGTAAGCCTAATTTGTTTATCTTTTTATCTCCTTACATATGCATTTTAAACATATTCAAAAGATTTTTTTTTGTTAAAACGAAGGTCTTGAAATAAAAATCCTATTAAAATAATGCTATGAGTTTTGACGTTAACAAGAATTTTTTTTTACGCTGCAGTCTGTATTGAGACTGCACACAAAGTAGATAGTAGTTGTAGATATGACATAATTGAGTGCTAATTTGTGAGGATATTTATAGTATTTTTTTTTAAACTAGTGTCTCTATCCGAGACATATCTATGTTTTTAGTCCGAAATTATAAATCCAGTTTAGAAAAAAGGATACAATATTGTATTGTCTGTTTATAAGGTCAAATATATGTAAAATGTACATATTATATATTATGTAATACGTCTTACGATAAAAGAAAACAAGTCATATGATCAAAGTGTTTTTTTCACTTACTAATGATTATAAATATAAGCGCAAGCAAATATAGTTAGTATCACCAGAGCAAATAAGATAATGATACGTCGTTTTTTATACGGAACTTCTATATGTGGTGCTAAGTGACTGCCATAACTGGACTTGCCATATTAAACTTATGCACGAGTATATATATATGTCTGCAGTAACGACGGTGCAATTATGAAACAGTTGCCGATCCGGTTTCGCTTGCTATACAAAATAAGAGGCGTGTGCGCTTGCATTTGGACACCTTATATGTAGACTTGTTTTATAAAAAATAATTTAGGTATTTATAGGATTAAAGATAATACTAGTGTATTAGTAGTAAAGTATGTATATCCAGAGGCCAGTCGTGGCGCAGAGGCACAAACTGTGACTATAAACGCGACTTGTTGAGGATTCTATCCTCACTCGTAAAAAAGAAAAAAATATTTAAATTTATATTATCATTTCTTCGGTCTGGTACCAATGTAAGACCCGGCGTTGACGTTGGCGAAATGCCTCGCAAAATTCGGCGGAAATTGGGGAACACAGTATCTTAACACTCTGACTTATAGTCGATAGCATACCTAAATTTTATTTATATTACGTTTATTTTTTATCAGTATTATTACTTAATCTTCGCACTTGAAAGTGAACTTTTAATATTTAGTTATGTCCTCTTCTTATCTGATATAGTTTACCGGGTGCGGTATATTTGCAATCTGTAACGCATAAATCAAACAATACAAAATAAACTGAAACACCTGAACAAAACTAAAGAAAGCGGGGAACGGAGTGTCTTAACACTTGGTTCTACTTACCCTACTATGTGCGAGATACACCGTGAAACTGATTAAAAAAAAATCTTAAAGTTAAAAAAAGTTATTATTAATTACTGAAGATAACTTTTATAAGATTTTGTGTCTAGCTGTTCGATGATGTTCGATCATGTTGATATGATAACTATTTATATATTTATGTTAAAAAAAAAATTAAGCTGTCTATTTAGATCGAAAGCTCGACTGAGAGTAAAAATGAACTTTACCAAATTAATTCGTAAGTGTAACGTTATATAAAACATTGACTTATTTTTTTCTCGAGAAGAAAACAAGACTTAAGAAGGAAAGTAGGCTTCATTCTATGAAATTTTATGGATGTTTGCCAAATAGGGGCGCTTCTATCGCTATTTTTGTTCATGGACGTATTATAATTTATTTTTTAAATATTTCTATTTCTCATAAATATATAATGTATATATTTACTATTGTCATGCCTCATACCTACTTTCGATGTCATCCTGGTTTTTTATATATATAGATATAAAAAACGATATATTTAATTTGTTTTCAGTGTTTGCAATTATATGACATAAAAATTTAATGTATAACTCGCGATCCTAATTACTACAGTATGGTGCCAATAGTTCGTTCGCGGTCCGATTTCTGTGTAAAAGTATTTTTATATAATAAATAATTAATTCATACTACCGGTCCAATCACGCGTATGAGAAGATTTTTCATTAAAGAATATTTTACCAGGAATGTGTGGAAATCATAATAGTTAAAATTTTTGTCCGTTTGTCCGAATTTATTACCGAGACAGCTGAACCGAATTTAATTAGAATTATACTAAAAGATTGTGGAGATTGTGGAGCATCATATGGGATACTTTTTAACCTGAATTTTCTGTGGCATTAGGGGGAAGTCGCGGGTGGGCCTCTAGTTGTACAATTAAAAAAAAATCCTTTGCTTACTTATTGATCGGACTGCTTTACGTTCCATGAGATACCTTCATTATACAAATGAAAGTATAAAAAGTAGACACTATTATATTTGTTCAACTAATAATCACAAAACGTCGATACAGCGCTCTAACAAAAGGGCCGCACAAGTACGTACTTTCTAAAGCATTCTTTATAGCTTTGGTACCATTTGTACTGAACTCGTTTCACTTGGACGTAATACTTTATGGGGGCCCATTGGAGGAGTGTATCCAACTTATATTAGATAAAACATAGTATTACTGATAGTATTATAGTACAATATCAGCTTTATAATGTTAATTACGTTTCTTTTTATCTTTATGATTTTATATTTACCGTAGAATTACATGAAAATGATGAAAAATTGGAATTGATAAGTCACAATTTTACATTTAAAATTATTTTCCCGTTATATAGCATGTTATCATACGACCGAAAACGAGCCATCGAAATTTTAAATGAGTTAAAATCGCATTTGATATTCCACAGGGAGTCCTTATTTCTACTCTACACAGGGTCGTCGACCTCGAATCCAGTCTTGCACTCGTCGGTACACGTAACCGCTTTCTGAACTTTGCCTATAACATTATTTTATATCCTGTACGACTATGAGAGATATTATATAATTTGTGCCAAATTGTAGTATTTTGATTCAAAAAAAAAAATTCTTAACTTTTTTTTATAATTGTAAAGCCTGTAGCTATAAGAAAGAAAATACCTACCGCCTTTAAGAAAGGAAATATTTGACTTCACGTTTCTCATACGAATTTGTTGAAAATATTTAATTTTCTACTTTAAATCATGTAACTAGTCGTAAAAGGCCAGAATAATAATGTCGGTTGTTGGGCAGCAATTTGCGACAATCAAGTCGACTTGCGGTCCGGCCGGTCATCCTCCCATGCTGGGTGGTGGTTGCTATGATATCATCTTATGAATGAACTGTGATGCAACGTATGGAGAAACAGCCCGTTGTGTCAACAGTCTGTTACTGGACTCTTGTTTCAATTCTATTAGCTATTGTAGTAAGTGCACTCATATATATATATACTTAATTTGTTCAATCAAATGAAGATGTGCTATAAGATTTCCGTTTTGATCTCAATTCATGAAAAGTAATTATTTTGTAGGGTTGTTTTAAATTAAGTATAAAAAAACACTGTTAATAAATAATGAAAACTCACATATAAACTGTTATTTCACCACTTTACTGCATACAGACATCATTGAATGTGTCACTCACACGCACGCGCTTCATCTCAAATAATGCAGCAGCAGCAGCGAGGTCGCATTCGGACCTTGTGCTTCATACAAAACAAACAGTTCATTTTAACTTTCTAAGAATTCGTTTACTTATATTCTACTATATAACTAATGACTGTATATATACGGAAGTTCGTTTGAGATCATGTTGAATATATATATATGTGTGTATATGCGAGGTTGAGCATTCGCTATGCAGATAGCGTTCACAGTTTATATATTACATTGATTGAGGCCGTATCAATTAGTGAAGACTTACTAGTTTAATTTGTAGCATACGTATATGTAAATTATTTTAGTTTGAATGCATTTGAATAATTTTAGTTTTGTTGTTTTTCAAAAGGCGATGGAGAATTTACTTTGTCTGATATTTTTTTTTCTTTTTATTCATTGTTTAATTTGAGACCAGTCGTGGCGCAGTGGAACAAGCGTGGGACTGTAAACACGACAGATCGTGGGTTCCCACTTGAAGAAATGAAATATTTTTCATTTCTTCGATCTGGTGTCGAGGCAAAATGCGGCGTTATTTTCCGACACTTTTTTTCTTTGATATCTTTCGTTAATTTCATTCGTAGGCTGACTTTTAAGGTTTCTTAGTTATTAAGAACCCTTACAACTGTATCATGTCCGGTGATTACTGTGCACGTCTGTTAGAAAGCTTAGCCCCTTTTTGTTTATAGCACTAACGAAATTAGAATCGATGATGCCGCAATGTGTACTGTACCCTACCTACATATTGTAAAATAAACTACAATAACAAAAAAACCCGCACTGTATTAAAAATTTGTACAGTCATATATAATTTTTAATTGAAAGAGAATCGTAAATATGGATTACGAATATCTGTTTCATATTTTGTAATCAGATATTGAATGATAACCGCGACCGCGTTGTCAGTTGTATATATACTCGTAGAACACTACTGTATATTTTTATTAATATAAATGGTTGTTAATGGACACTGTTGTTGTGGCTTAAAATAAATATATTTTTATACAATGCAATATAACGTTAACATTAATATTAATTTTAAACTTAATAGGTTGACGCTGTATCCTGCACATACCAGAGAGAAACTGGGATCCTAGTGTTAAAATTAAAAATTTAATTTCCTCAAGTGAGAATCGAACCCCACAACCTGTCACGTTTATAGTCACACGCTTTTGCCACGACTGGCCTCTTCTAATATTTCATAAACATTGCTGTTAATTTAATAGAGCTAAGGAAACTTTTGTTTGTAATCATTAAAGTACGCGTTATATTGACCCAAATAGACGATAGCGTCATCGGCATCACACTAGAACGCTAAGAACGCGTGGGGCGTGGTCAGTGCAGTCGGCATATCAAACTTAATTTTAATATGATGCAGCTTCACGCTTTATCCTTCACACAGCAGGGTAGGCAGAGGGAAGCTAGTGTTAAGACACTCCATTCGCCATTTTCCATCGAATCTTGAAAGTTGTTGTTGTGCGTCTGGAGGCAGAACGAAGGAAAGAAAACATAAATTTAAATAAATATTTCATTTCCTCGCATGGGACTCGAACTCACTAACATTTGTTCCGCTGCGCCGCGACTAGGCTCAAATAACTGCTTGATTTCAATATGATTGCTCGAATCGCTCATTAAAGATAATTACACAACGTCGACGACATTTTAGACTAATAGCTACGGGAATAACGGAAAAGGAGGAAGGAGGTTATCAATTCAACTATATTTGTTTATTAAAAAATTTGTTTTTATACTAGTACGAAAATATTGTAGTTTCTTGTCTTATCATAGGATAGAAGATATTTTGTATATTCATATAGAGCTTATAATTTCTCTTCATATCCAATAAACGATATAATATATTATAAAGTTTAAAAATGAACGGAGTGCATGTGTCCCTACAAAACCGGTCAGACAGACGCTCGCACATCACTGATCACTGGCCTTCGCCACATTGCGGGGAGCCGACAACGCCCGGTGACGTCACCCCGCTTATGTCATACTATTACCATTTACCACTGTTACGTGCAATGCCAAATAAACCTGCAAAATATTAAATGATTTTTTTGACTGAATTGCGTTTTTAATAATTTGAGTTAACTTATCAGTAGTTTAATTTTAACGCTGTATTCTGAGCCAGATAGATAGAGAGAACTCGGGCACCCATTTCACCCTTTTGCTTTAAGCGGCACCACCATAGCGCAAAAATTAAAACACAAAAGATATAATTTCCTCGAGTGAGAATAGAACTCGCAACCTGTCGTGATGACAGTCGGACGCTTGTACCACTGAGCACCGACTGGTCATAAATACAGTTTCTCACTGACAATAATAGCCAGTAGTCAGTCAGCGTATAATGACATACTCTAACGTATATTTCTTATTCACACGAAAGTCTTGCACGTTTACGCTCCACTTGAGAGTGCAATTTTCTTAGGAGCAATGATGATTCGTTCTGCATGAATGGTTTAATGTTGCATAGACATAAAACCAATTAATTTGAACCAACGACATGGGAAACTAGCTTGCGTTAGAATAATTGTTAGTAGAAACTCTGTTACTATTACGTATTTACATAGGAAAACTCGAGAAACGAAAAAAAAACGAGAAAAAAAAGAAAAATAATAGCTTAATATATCTCTAGGCAAGAACTCTGTTGCCAATCGTTGCGCAGAAATACAATTGTTTGACAGTAAATGCGATCGGTTGTGGGTTCGATCCCCTCTCGAGGAAATGAAATATTTCATATTTTGATTTCTTCACTGTGTCTCAAAAAGAAAGGCCTCCAGAATTCGGCGGACAATGGGGACCTGAGGGGGGGCAGAGGGAGACCTAATACTAGGTTCCCTCTGCCTACCCAACTGCGTGCGGGATACAGCGTGAAGCAAGAACTCTGCTATACACCGTAATTTAACAAATTAATATTTTCACGTTTCCAAGCAAGTGTTTAAGTACGGCTGGCAACTAATAAAATCCATCCTGCCGAGTAGAGTTCAGAGCCGACACCCACGCGCGCTCTCATTGACTTGTAACTCACCCGTGGCTGTGATGCTGCACTAACTATAATGAATGACGACCGATCTATTTGAATGGATGACGATCATATAAATTGGACGTTCGACCTAGTAGTACCTTGAATACAAGTATATTATATTACAATAAAATTAGTTATAAGTAAAAAAAATGATTTTTTTTTTCAGAGAACAATGATAATATAAGTAGTTATTTAACAGAAATGGAGTTTGTTTTATTATTATTATTATTTATTTTCACGTTTACTGGCGCCATGAACGTAGTGAGACTCATTGGCCTCGTTTCATGCAATTCCAAAATCGTGACCAACCGTACCTACGCGAATTTAAAAATAAAAACGCCGGGTTTATACGAGAAAATCATCTACCGAAATAAATTGAAAATAGAGACATTTCGGGAATAGGCAAATTATATATTCGCTTTATGAAAAGATTCTATATTAATAGTAGATTTATAAATCTAATTTTTATATTATTATAAATCTATTATTTACATTATACTGTATAATGTATATATTTTATTATTTAAATGTATGTAATTCTGAAGAATAGAGACTCGAGACTCGAGATAGACCTTCGTGGTTTTTTAGAGTAACTTTTTATTGGAAAATTATATTTCTATGAGTTTAATAATATTAAACATTTTTAAAAAATGTACTGATTTTAAATAGACATTATATTTTAAGCATTTTTTAAAATGTAATATATGCCTATAAAACATCTACATATATTATATAGTATCTGGTTTTTTTTACTATTTTTATTATTTTTCTATTGTATTCATATTTTATATAGGTATTCGTGCATATTTCATTTTGGAAGTGGCAAAGCCAACCGGATATCCTTCCCTCTTTGTTTCTGTGAAACCTCATGTTGCGGACCGTTACTGTATGTTTATATTTGTATAAATTAGTAGGACGCGCACATGTAGCTTTTATGATTGTAAAATTAAATCAAATCAGCTTCACGCTGTATCCCGCACACAGCAGGATAGTTCCCCTTTTCTGCCAAATTCTGGAGGCGAAGCGTGTTGAGTGGCGATGAAATGAAAATATAAATTTAAATAATATTCATAATTTAAAAAGTAATGACGTCTTCAGCTAGTGTCGGCGGCGGTCGCGACCACCAGTTCACTCAGTGTCTGTGTGTCAGTTTATGGCCGCAGCCAAGCAAGGCTCGGGCGCGGTCTATATTTGGGTTAATGGATTCGTCCGTGCCCCGCAACCAGCATGGGAAGTACCTGTTAGTTACTTCATCCGCTAATTCGCTCCAACCTCGGCTGGATAGTTTGGACCTACCACTGCTATCACCATTAAACACGACTTATTGTGCTTCAATTTATTAACAAAAATAATGTAACGGTAAATTAATTTACGATTCTGAGTATCGTTGTAGTTTTTGCTAATTAAAATCCAAGTGAGTTTCCGATAAATGTTTTAATGTCTTTCCTCTCTCTTAGAACTTTCATATTTTATTTATTTTGTATTTTATTAGATATATAGAATTTAGTGTTTGTAAATAATATCTACCGTCTGTGTATTTCAAAAGTGACAGGTTTGATTTCCGTATAGCTGTTGATGCTAATATATCGTTAGTATGATATTTATAATACTATAGAGTTAAACTTTTATGCACTCGTATTATTATTTTCATTTGTAAAATTTTACTATTATGCTCAAATCAAACCCGACCGATTTTGTAGAATTTCTTTCAAATTTACTATTAAATAAGTAATAGCGGCCGAAGGTTGATTACAAAAACAAACAAAACAAGATATTGGTGTGCGGTTAAAATGCAGAAGCGTGGGCTGTTGGCGGCAGGCACGCGGCTCACTGTGACGAACCGTTAACGACCAGGTACTGCATCCGCAGGAACAGTTATATTCTATATTTGCTTCATGAAGATATTCTCTATTTCATTGTAATAAGGACCGCGTACCTACTATTGAAATCTGATTGTTGTGTGGTGAGACAAAAGGCACACACAGTCACGGGGGTTTTATTGTTTTTGTAATGGATAGTAAGCATGTGTACCGCGCTATTATTCTTCCATTAATATATATTTCCTAGCGAATATTATGAGAATGTAATAATATATATAAGGGGACGGTAGAGTTTTTAAAAAATTATTCAATTGAAACCGGTCGTCGTTCAGGGGCAAGCATGTGATTGTAAACGTGGCAGGTTGTGGGTTCGATTATCACTAAAAAAAAATAAGGAAATTATTTAAGTCTAGCACGGCGTTGAGTTCCGCCACTCCACACGCAATGCCCCCATAATTCGGCGTTAAGTGGCGAACGGAGGTGGCTCCTAGATTCCCTCTGCCTACATGATTTGATGAAAAAAATAATAATATATAATATGAAAATTACACTTAACTCGGACTCTTAGTATGTAATAAAATTAATATTGCACAAGAAAACAAGTTTATTGCTTGAAGAAGTAACGCTAGATATAAATAGAAGTAAAGATGCCAATACCACTGGCCTCATGTGCTATTTTAAACTACAGGAAATGTTCATAAAACACCAACAGTTAAATAGACAAACTTCTTGAACTGATTCGTGAAAAACAAATTGATATTATTTAAAATTATTAATATTTCATATTTAATTAAGTGTCACGTCTAGTTGCATCTATAAACTACATTTATTATGAACATTTTTTGTACAATAATATAATATATACTTCTTGAAATAAGAATATTTTGTTGAAATAAAGAAGAAAATTAGTAAATAATATTTGTTTTCAACGACTCAGTTCTTTACGTAATCTTTTGTTTGTAGTATAAAATAGTGGATGTTATTTCAAATGGCCGCGGGTCGTGCCGTAGTATGCATGGTGTGGTAGCCTTTTAATAGTAGCCCCATGCCCCATGGTGTACCGCCGCCATGTCTGCCTCCAACAGGTCAACGTCCTCGTGTCATTGGATCGGAGCCACGTTCTCTTTGTCCAACGTTCGCTTCTCGACAGAGACAAATGACACGTTAATTCTACTTGTGTTGTGTTTTGTTTGGTCAAAGTTCTTATACTTTAAGTTACGTAAGATAGTATTGTTGTTATTATACAATTCACATCTATAAAACTATATTTTTTTTATTGAGCTCAGTCGTTGCTCACAAAATGTCACTGTAAACGCGAGAGGTCGTAGGTTCATTCGTTTCTCGACTGAGACAAATTACTAGACGTTAATTCTGTTGTGTTTGTGTTGTGTTTACACGCTTCTAAGCTTCTACAGTGTATAGTTAGTTACCTTATGTTACGTACGATAGTGCTGTTATCTATGGTATTTTTATGGTTGTTATACAAGTCGTATCTCCCACGTGTTGTGGGTTCGATTTCCACTCGAGGAAATAATTAATATTTTCATTTCTTTGCTCGGGTGTCGAGGTAAATCGCGTCGTTAAGTTCCTCTACTCAATATGCAATGCCTTCAAAATTCAACGGAAAACGGGAAACTAGGTTCTCTCTGCCGCCCCTCTTGCCACTACAATTATTATTTTCAAAATTAAACAAAACAAATGCCTAAATCCCTATTGAAAATAAGTGCAATATACGAGTATGTTATATGTATGTAAGTATGTTTCGAGTAGACAGCAGACAGGCATTGATTTGCTCAGAGAGAGCTCATAAAGTTGTTATTTTTTTTTTCTTTTGAATCAAATGTCAAAGCACATATAAATAATGTTATAATACAATCTGAAACTTGTTTCTAATTAAATATTAATAATAATCTAGTGGACATATTAATTTATTGTGAATAGTAATATATAGAACTTTGCAGAAAGCCGAATGACTCATTGAAAATTAATATTTATTAATATTTAAATATAGTAATTTTATATTTATACAGCAATTTATATAGTCTATTAGTATCAGTAGCCATTTATATAGTATATTTGTATAATGTAAATTATCATATATTTAATAGTCTTATGGGATAGGTTTAAAATTTATATTCTCTTCTCCATTGCTTTGATATTCCGAAATATTAAGTTTTATTCATTTTAGATATCATTTTTTAAATTCTGAATATGTAATAATATAAATAATTCATATGAAAATTCAGTTTTTTATGAAATAATAAAATTATTACTCAATCCTTTGATTTTAACATGTGCGTGGGAAATACATTGAGATTTGTAAACATTTGTAATGTATAATAATTCTCCCATAAGATATCACATTTTTATTGTCCATTGTTATTCACAAAATAAAGCTTTTGTTAAAAAATATGAAATTAATGAAATCATATTAACTCATCTCTATTAATAATACACTAAGTTGTTTTTTTCAATCATACATTTATGTAAAATAATCTGTAAATTTAAAAAAACCACGATTATAATGTCCTCATATAGTTCTTGTGTTGTAGGGATGTTTTTATGTTATATAGTAAGTTGAATAAAAGGGCGTGGCTGTGTTGCCGATGTTAAAGTACATAAATTTATTAAGATTTTGTTTTTATTTATTTCATTATCGGTACATTAATAAAGGAAGATATTATTTCAAATACTTTGCCTACTGCGCTGTTCGCGAGATACAGCGTGAAGCTCAAAAAAATTAAGGCAACGTTAACTATAATATTTTTTTACATAATTCTCTTTACAAATAAATATATATTTAATTAAGTTATTTTTAAAGTATAAGGTATGTCGACTGTACTCCACACTAAGACTATATCTAATCTTATCTTATTGATGACATCATGGCAAATATGATACGAGTAGAAATGTAAAATGCATATGAAAATAAATATACTGAAATATTACAAAGTGAACGTTAGAAAAATATTTTCCAGTATAACCGTAATTTAACACTCATAGATTTGTGTTAGTTCTGTAAACATAAAGCAGAAACCGCGTGACTGTACATATGTATCGTTACAAGCGCACTGGCGAGTCCGTTTGTAAATATATAGTGAGTGTTCAAGGTGAAATTAATTTTGTTATGTTTTTATGTTGATTGTTTTTGTTCCCATAAATAAGTATTTTTGTGTTTGATTGTTGTATTAGAAACATAATTTTCTTGTTTTATTTATCAGCTTAAAAAGAAGTTATCAATTATCAAATGCCTACCTGGATAGATAAAAAATAGTTACGCCTATTGTCCATTAAATATTACAATAATATTATGTAAATAATTGTATAGCTCAGCACTACGGTTGACAGATATATTAATGTATATAAAATGAATGTATTTAATTAAAGTATGTATGTTCAATTTCCAGATAGTTGAGCGTGGCGCGGTGAGGTGCACTAGGTCGCAATGACGACCGACATATCGGTGTCCCGCTGGGACCCGTCCATCGGCCACGGCCAGGAGATCATCGACGAGATCGAGTACGACGGCGGCAACTCCTCCTCAAGGCTCTTCGAACGATCGCGCATCAAAGCGCTTGCAGGTCAGTCTAAGTATAGCTTAAACTCTATGCTATCTATGGTGCGAAAGTAGTATAAAATAACATCATATAGAAAGTGTTTTGGATCCGGACAATTTTTAAAATTTATAATTTGATAACTCTATAGATCGACAGTCTGTAACTTATTCATACCATATATTTTTTTGTTTTTAAATATGTTTAATATTTATTATAAACCTAAGACCAAATAAATGTCTAATTGAGTATAATGTTTTGTATCTGTATTAATATGTAGTGGATGTGGTGGAATTATACAGGTCCATCCTGTATAATTCCACCACATCCACTACAGCTGTAACTAAACTCTCTATATAGACAGATCATAATATTAATAAGATTAAGTATATGTATACAGAGTGTTTTTCTCATCACCACTTTTCAATAAAACCATAGTTTTAACTACTCTATACAAGCCTAATACATTTAAAACAAAAGAGATTGAGCCATAAATTAATAAGTGATTTTTTCAAACAAAATAATAAATAAAATTATCATTGTAAAATAAAACTCAAATTGCTTATGTTATTGGTATATATTCTTTACAGCGGCACACGTAATACAAATAAATAAAATTACAAAAAAAAACCCTACACTAAACTGTTGACGTGACACTGTTATATTAATTATTTTTTCAGATATGGGTTTGATATATTTTTCCCTATATGCTCCCGTAAAAGGCAGACGCGCAGACGCTTCACCTGTGTATATATTATATAGATATTATATAGAAAGCTTAGAATAATACTGTCATTATGTAAATTTATGTAGTCAATTTTACGGTATGCGACTGCAGTTCCCTAGCGCCCTAGATAATTGTTGCGGAAACGATGGCAGCAGGAAATCGGCTAACGGATTAAAGAAATCGTTGTTGTTTTCTTTCGCCCTAGGCGGAGAGTCGATGCGTTATTCGTTCTACATTTGTTTTTTGTTCTTATCGGTCCAAATAGAATAAACAATAAGTAAATTTGCAAATACGAGTATTTTTTTTAGTTGTTGTAATTTTGTAAAATTAAATAAAAATGTTGGTATATATATATTTTTTTTGTTTGCACTTGTGTTGAGCCTCAAAATGCGGCGTTGAATTCCGCCAGTCAACATACAACGCCTCCAGAATTCGGAGGAAAGTGGGGAGCGGAGTTTTTTAAACCTTGATACCCTCTGTCGACCCTGCTAAATGCAAAAAAGTGCATATACTTACCCACAATTATATAAGTATAATGTAAAACATATCTATACTGCAATATAAGCGGTTCAGCACAGTCTTTGATAGCTGTTATAATCTGAGTCTAAGAGCCCGATTATGATGTAGAATACTTGAATACTCTCACGTATGTTAAGGGCCGTCAGCGTTTACTATATGTTTTTAGTTGAGTTCACCTACTGTGCCCAGACACATTAATTTGCGTTTTAATTCACAAATATATATATATATATATATATATATATATATATATAATATTCTTTATTATTTTATCGTGTGAAAACAATTATTGGAAAATGGCTACATAGTTATTTACAACAATGACTAGTGTTTTTTTAGGTTTTAACAACTGTAATACTAATTTATCGGTGGCAAGTCGTGAACTGAACTATCAACTATCGCACTTCATTTATATAAAATAAATGTATTGAATTGCAAATATATATATTTTTTATTGTAATATATTTATTAATGTTTGATTTGATATTAAAAGAATTGCCACGATTATTCTTACTGATAAACATAAGTAGATATCATGATAAAACTTCGGGCACGAATATATATGTCTTTAAGAGATAAGACTAGTACGTTCGCGATTGCTGCCATTTGTTTACCTCGTTATGAAATATCGGTACTATTTCATTAAATGCTCTTTAATTTATTTAAAAAAAAAATTCGATTATGTCGAACTTAATGAAGGGAAATAAATATAACCTTGATGATCTAAAATTATTTGAATAATTATATTACATATTATGTTTATGTAACTTATCAAAAGTCTACACCGTTGCTGTTTCCGTTTTCCGGTACAATATACAAATAGCAAACCTTTGGCAAAATTTTAGCATACATTCGCTGTTTAAGATGGAATACAAACTTTAAGAATGGTTTATTCTATTTATCAATAACCTGCGAGTTATCTGATATAACCAGAACCGTTCAGTATCTCTTGCCGAGTAGCGACTATTGCAATACTTTAACATGTTCTGGTGTTTTTTTTTCGCATTTTTGCAAGTTTTATTAGAACCAACTGTCCCAAATAAGTGATAATAATAAAAAAAAACAATCTAACATCTAGAAAAATATAATAAAAATTCGCAATAATATTAGTTCATTAAACCGTACCAAGTGTTGTCGACATCTGGAACGTGCGTATCGAATATCCTTGTCCAGTTAACAGTTGAATTTTGTCGCTCTAATTCTTCCCGTTCTTTCGTCTGTCGGCGTCTCGGCCTCAGTCAATCGGTGCTGGTGATATGACATCGACGGAGTGTTACGGTCTCATAAGAAGAGGTGTTGATATAGAAGTGCCCGGCCTGGAACTCTATTATGATAAAGTAGTGTGTGAGCTTAGAGGTGTGTTGATGTCATTGTGTGTGATTTGTCGTGTGCCAGTGCGGAAAATGTTAACAAATAATTCAACTTATTAACTTAAATTGCAAATAAACCCAAAAGTATTGTTATGTTATTCAAGTGATTTAATGTTAATATATCTAATTACATGTTAAAAGCCCGTTACTGATACGAATTTAGGGTTTACTATAATATTTGAACATTTTCCACTTTTACCAATAAAAATATTATTGACGCACTTTTATATAACCTCGATTTCCGCTCTAAAGCGTATAGTGAAATATGACCTGCATCTCAAGTTACCATATAAGTTTACGACACCAATACCTAGGGTTTATGAGTTATTGCAATGGACCTGCCTCAGGCGGACGGACGATGCCGGCCAAAACGTCTTCGGGTGCCGCGCCCAGGCCTACCCCACTGGCGGTTAATGTGTTAACACTCTTTATATTCTTCCATGATAATTATAATCTGTATTAGATAGTGCTTGTTTTGATAATAAGTATATAACTGTAAAACTGTGTGCCAATTTTCGCTGATCGGCAGCTCTTAGAATTTAGCCGTTTAACTTTTGTTAATAAAGTGTGAATTCGGATTGGGATTTCTCGGAAGATCATCGGAAAAAAGTCGTCAATGTAAATTATAAACTAAATTATAAAATTTTTGTCAACAGACGAACGAGAAAGTGTACAAAAAAAGACTTTCCAGAAATGGGTGAATTCACACCTGGTGCGCGTGGGGTGCCGCATTAATGATTTGAACGTGGATATGAGAGATGGCAAGATGCTTATAAAATTGCTTGAAGTGCTGTCCGGAGAAAGACTGGTAACTTTTGTTATATAATTAAAAAGGTTAACAAGATGGTTGTTGGTTCGATCCCGGTCGAATGATTATTCAAAATTTTCAATAATTTGAACAACAATTTTTTAAGCACATTCTAAATGCCACTATTTTTTCTTTACTTACAGCCACGACCTACAAAGGGTAAAATGCGTATTCACTGCCTCGAGAACGTAGATAAAGCCTTACAGTTCCTTCGGGAACAGCGCGTACACCTCGAGAACATGGGCTCCCATGACATCGTCGACGGTAACGCGAGGCTCAATCTTGGTCTCATTTGGACTATCATCCTCCGTTTCCAGGTTAGTACCTCTGTTGAATTTCATTATAAATCAATGTGAGATTATATTTTAATAGTGTTTATATTAATTTAGTATATTTTTGGTATAGTGAACATTTCTTGCCTATTCATATTATTTAAATTATCATAACATTTCTAGATTCAAGACATAACAATCGAAGAGACAGACAATAAAGAGACAAAGTCCGCTAAGGACGCTTTGCTATTATGGTGCCAAATGAAAACGGCCGGCTACAACAACGTTAATGTACGTAACTTCACGACCTCATGGCGCGACGGGTTGGCGTTCAACGCCATCATACACAAACACAGACCGGATCTCATACAATTTGAGAAACTGCATAGAAGCAATCACATTCACAATCTGAACAATGCATTTAACGTGGCTGAAGAGAAACTTGGACTCACCAAGCTCTTGGATGCTGAAGGTAAGTGTGATGTAATATTTAAATTTGGTTAATCTTAAATTTTATGTCACCTTATATGCCATTATTTCTGGAATAGACACAAGACTATTCTGGATAGATGGTGGTGATAGGAAGGTCGTGGCGGTGGTGGGCAAGGGTGGATGCAAACCAACCCTCTGTTCCCATGCTGCTGCTCATGCTACTGCACGTTACTGCAGCAACGCAATCGATATATCATTTCGCAACTCTATCATATTATTATTTGTATATGTACACAAGAGTGATAATATATAATATGTTAGCTTCACAGTATGCCAGGAGTATTGTTTCTTCACGTATGTTTATTGGTCACGGTCTACTTATGGTATGCTAAGGTAACACAATGTTATCTTGAATGTGGTCACTATAATTGCTTTGATAATTAGTTTTAGTTTAAATAAACATAACAACTGTGGCCGTAATTTAAACACTTAATCTTGTTTTAAATAATGTATGAATTCAAAATGCCGGAAAATTATAAACGTTGTTGAATCATCGTTGGCTTGTCTGATTAACAAAAATTTCACTTCTTTGTTTATTATTGTTATTATTTTCTTAAATGTTTAGGAAATATCATATTTTACAATAATTATCATATATGCAAATTATTTTAATAATTTGAATATAAATTACATTCATCAACATTACAACATCATGCAAAATTTGTTTGAAATTACCGAGACAGGTAATTTCAAACATATATACTTATTTTATAATTATTCATTATACTTAAAAAGATTTTAACTACATCTGTGTTTTTAATGTTTTAAAGTGTTATTCCTTCTTCTCGGATCTTGGATGGATTCCAAGAGGCGCGGGTTCAAATCTCGCTACGTTTAAAATTTTTATACTTTTTCTAAAAAGTTAATAAAATATTTAATAGAATAGTAATGATTCATTATGCATATGGCCTACATTTTATTAAGTGAATGTAATCTGGTACTATAAACTAGTGATTGATTCATTACGTAAATATATAGAGTACTTACGATATTTAACAAAAGTCTCTCCCTATAGATATCGCAGTGGAACACCCAGATGAGAGATCAATCATCACATACGTGGTCACATACTACCACTACTTCAGTAAGATGAAGCAAGAGACTGTGCAAGGCAAGAGAATAGGCAAAGTTGTTGGCATTGCTATGGAAAATGAGAAAATGATGCAAGAATATGAATCGCTTACTAGGTAAAGTGTATTGATTAATTTTAGAATATATTCGTTATGTCCAGTTTATATAGTAAGTTTAGTTTAACTGTTGCGAAAATAGCACTAAGTTTTATTACTTTCGATTGCTATTCTTAAATGAAAGTTGAAATGAAAATAATTGAAAGTAGAAAAATAGTGTAGTAAATCGCACTGCATGTTAATAAACCATTAAACTACATACATATACTTGCAGTACATTTTAAAAACATGCTAAGAGCAATTGAATAACTTTCTTTCTACTACTATATTATTAACGTTCATATGTTGTTCAGATATATGATTTTAATGAGAACATTATTTTTATCTATTACAGCGATCTTCTGCAATGGATTGAGCGCACAATCGAAGCTTTGGGTGATAGAACATTCGCAAACTCGTTGGAGGGCGTCAGACAACAATTGATACAATTCGCCAATTACCGCACTGTGGAGAAACCACCGAAGTAAGTACATTAGTTTAAGTAGCTAAATTTTCATATAATTCTGTACCAAACTAGAAAAACATGTAATATGTTTATAAAAAAAAATGACTGAATACTATTATGTAAAATAATAATATAAAATAATATTAAAACTAAATTTTCTCTCCAAACAGATTCGTAGAAAAAGGCAATCTTGAAGTACTCCTATTCACTCTACAATCCCGCATGCGCGCCGCCAACCAGAAGCCCTACACGCCGCGCGACGGCCGTATGATACACGACATCAATAGGGCCTGGGAGAGGCTGGAGAAGGCGGAGCACGAGAGGGAACTGGCGCTGAGAGAGGAACTGATTCGACAGGAGAAGTTGGAGCAATTGGCTGCTAGGTGTGGGGATGTTTTTTTTAAATATACCTCGTATTTTGGATGAAGCTGTCGCAATAGGACAGCGTTTAATTGTATTATATTTATATTGTAACATTATCTACAAATACAAGGAATGTCTTAATATTAGTTTAATATTATCTCATTTTGCATATTTTTATTTTATCAAATATGTTATATCGTAAAATCGTAGTAAATATCTTATTATTTTTCTTATTTTTTAACCATGTTATGTTGCGAATATAAGTTCACAAACTTACTGCTAGTACAAATTTCCTATGTAACGTAAATGTTACCTATTCAAAAACTAATCACAATCGACAGATTCAACCGTAAAGCGCAAATGCGTGAGACATGGCTGTCCGAGAACCAGCGCCTCGTCAGTCAGGACAACTTTGGTTTCGACCTCGCGGCGGTAGAGGCGGCCGCCAAGAAGCACGAGGCCATTGAAACTGATATATTTGCGTACGAAGAACGTGTCCAAGCCGTTGTGGCTGTTTGCTCTGAGTTGCAGGCTGAGAGGTGGGTTGTTTTTGATTTTTTTTAACGCAGCGTTAAGTTTCGCCATTGAATACATGATACCAAAAACTTGGTAGAAAACAGGGTACCAAGAGTTTTAACATTAGATTTCCACATGCAATACAGAAAAGTAAAAATGTTATTTTTATACTTAAGATAATGTTTCACTCATACGATGTTAGTGTATGTTTAAGTGCAATAGAATAATGGCATTGTGGTTGTCAAAATTCACAATCTATCAGGAAAACGGATGCCATTTAAAGTGTCAATGTTATAGATCAACGTGTAACTAACTATAAATGTGACGAATATGGGTCCTAATAAAATTGTAACAAGACAAATCTC
This sequence comes from Heliconius aoede, assembly GCA_037355905.1. Lineage (NCBI taxonomy): Eukaryota > Metazoa > Arthropoda > Insecta > Lepidoptera > Nymphalidae > Heliconius > Heliconius aoede. The sequence continues at coordinate 1,340,374 of JBAIZZ010000269.1, forward strand.
GACGTTGACATCCGTCATTCAACATGCAATGTTTCAAAACTTGAGAGTGCGTAGGGAAGCGGAGTGTCTTAACACTAGGTTCCTTTTGTCCATCCTACTATATTCCTTTCATTTTCCATAGATATCATGACATGGAACGTGTGTGTGCTCGCCGCGACAACGTCCTACGTCTTTGGGCCTATCTATTAGAGTTGTTGCGTGCTCGTCGCGCCCGCCTCGAACTTTCTTTGCAATTGCAGCAGAACTTCCAGGTACTTTATTTTGATCACTTCGGAATGTTCATCTTAGTATTTTTTTTATTTAATGAGGCCAGTCGTGGCGCAGGGGCACAAATTGTGACTGTAAAAGCGACTGGTTGTGGGTTAGATCCCCACTCGAGGAAGTGAAATATTTATTTAAATGTATATATTTCATTTCTCCACTCTGGTGTCGAGGCAAAGCGCGGCGACGAGTTCCGCCACTTGACCAGCACTACCTCCAGAATTCGGGGGAAAGTGGGGATGGAGTGTCTTAACTAGGTTCCCCCTGACCTGTCCTGTGGGATATAGCGTGAAGCTGATTTCTATTTTGTATATTGTATGCCTTTAATGCGTGTTTTTTGACAATTATCTTTACTAAACATTTTCGAATATTATTTTTTATAGCAATAATAAATAATATTCGATTTATGAGTAAAGAGCCACAATATGGTCATGCCAATCATCTAGTCATGTCTATATAGGCTTAATGGTATTATTTAAAGCAACAAGTACACTTAATGCATACTCTTGTATATATAACAACTTATATTTTATTGTTATTAACATTCTATTCCTTAGGAAATGCTATACATCCTGGACTCCATGGAGGAAATCAAGATGCGTCTACTGACAGACGACTACGGCAAACATCTAATGGGAGTTGAAGACTTACTGCAGAAGCACGCTTTGGTTGAAGCTGATATTAACGTTCTTGGGGAACGTGTTAAGGTAATAAAAATGACATTTCTTTAAATATTTTTTTTCTAAAAAAAAAGGATTAATTTTTTTATTTATTTGAGGTTAGGAGGCAAGTCAGAGAAGTTGAAGAGCATGAAACTCATCTGTTTTTATCTTATTTTTTGAGTTGTGGATTTGATTTTCGTTAGAGAATATATGAATTTATGTTTTCATTTCTTCGTTTTCGTAACAAAACTCCGCGGTGTTAAGTTCCGCCACGCCGCAATATCCAATAATAATTTTTAACAAACAAGAATTTTTACGTTTTCTTTTATCCAGGTGGTGGTCGGCCAATCTCAACGTTTCTTAGAGGTAGAGGAAGATCGCTACCGGCCCTGCGACCCCGCCATCACCGTGGAACGTATACAGCAGTTGGAGAACGCGTACTCCGAACTAGTGCATTTGGCTGTTGAGCGCAGGTTCGTTTAATAATACCTTAAAACAAATAAAACAATGTGAAAACTTAAAAATAATAAAGTACAATAATAATATTTAGAGCTTGAGCGTTTCGTAAATGTAAGATTTCATGTAAGCTATTTGGCTTAATGTTGTCAATTATACATGTCAAAGGAATTAGAAATTTTATGTAACCAAACATAAAAACTTTAATAATGGGAGAATTTAAAAACTTATATTCATACAATCTAAATATCTGTGAGATCAGTTGTGGTGCAGAAGTACGAAGTGTGACTCTAAAATCGACAGGTTGTGGTTTCGAGCCCCACTCGAGGAAATCAAATATTTATTTTAAAATTTAGATTTCCATCTCTTTGCTCTAGTAAAGGACAAAGCACGGCGCTTACCTCCTCCATTCCACACGCAGTGCCTTCAGAATTTGCCTGAAAGAGAGGAATGAAGTGACTTAAAACTAGGTTTCCTCTGCCTACCTGCTGTGTGTGGAATACAGCGTGAAGCTGATTTAATTTAATCTTTTTAAAAAATTTCAATATGTATAAAAAATATTAGTACCATATTATTTCTTATTATTAATTACCTATAAAATTTTTATTTGACATATTTAGGAAGCGTCTTGAGGACAGCCGTAAGTTGTGGCAGTTCTACTGGGACATGGCTGATGAGGAGAACTGGATTAAGGAGAAGGAACAAATTGTATCCGTTGATGATATTGGACATGATCTTACCACTGGTATGTAAGCTATGTATATGTATAAGCTATGTATGTATAAAAACTACATTTCACTCTTCTATCGCAAAGTGAGGTAAACAAAAAATCAACATACTTATGTTCTTCATTTTTCAAGAGCTACAATTATGCTATTAATCAAAAAGTGAAAACTTATATTCTAAATAAAGAAATAATTCCAACAAAAGTGACGTAGTTATATCACAGAAAAAAAATTCATTATACAATTACATTTTTCGTCGATTTCCTGCCCTTAAACTTAAGTAAATCAAATAATAATGCTTGACATGACTTAATATCTTTTTATTTCCTACAGTGTACCTGCTAATCTCCAAACACAAAGCTCTGGAAGCAGACGTACAAGCTCACGAGTTGCAGCTCATGAATGTAGCAGCTGTTGGTGATGAACTGATCTCCCAAGGTCACTTTGGTGCTGATAGGATACAAGTAAGATTATTATTAAATTTGCTCAATACCATGAACCATACCAATTTACTTAATTAATTTACATAATAAATATATTTGTAACCATAAATATGTAGTGGTTTTAGTAATAGAAACAATGTTTCTTTTTTAAATAAATATAATTATAATATGATATCCTTATTAAATTATTCATACAGTGGCACGACGTGGTGGTTGTGGGTTCTTTTTCCACTCAGAATAATAATTTTTTTCATATTTTTATCTCCTCGCTCTGTTAACAAGACAAAAAGCGGCGTTGAGTTCCCTCACTCAACACACATTAAGAAATTGTGAAATTCAGCGGAAAGCAGGGAGTGTCTCAACACTATGTCTAAGTTAGGCAGAGTCTACCTTGCTATATACAGGATGCAGCATGAAGCTTACAAAATATAAATAATATTTTTTTTCATCCTACCAATTATTCTCTATTATTGTTTTAGGAGCGTCTCCGCGACATTCTATCTCAATGGAATCATCTCCTCGACGTAGTGTCTCTCCGTAAGAACAGATTGGACGCAGCAGTCCGCTATCACCAACTATTCGCTGACGCTGATGATATTGATAATTGGATGTTGGATACGCTAAGGTATGACAAAATAAGATTTATTTATTTATACTTTATTGCACACAGATAATAAAAATACAAATAGCAGCAGAAAATAAATAAGTACAGACATGTATGCAAAGGTGGCCTTATTCTTACAAACAATCTCTTACAGGCAACCTTTGATAAAAGCAAAGGACTTAAAACATAAAAAGAGAAGAGTGGAATAACGTCACGTGCACATAAAAAATAGATACTCTTAATCCAGATATGGTGTTTATTTAATTACTATTAGTTAGTTTCCAAACAATTGTAATTTGTTTAATATGTTTGTTTTTTAATAGTTTTTTTTTAATGTTTGATGTACATTATATGATTAATATAATACGTTTTTATAGATTGGTATCATCTGAAGATACTGGCGTGGATGAAGCTCAGGTACAGAGTTTGTTGAAGAAACACAAAGATGTAACAGATGAATTGAAACATTATGCTAATGTGATTCAGCAGCTTAAACAACAAGTAAGTAATCATGTTTATATATTTTTTTATCACATCTTCCGTACAGATTATACCTCTATTATGAAAAAAATAATATTATCAGTTCATATCATTCACATAACATTACTGTACACAATCAGGCCAGCGAACTAAGCCCAGAAGACGCTAACAGCGTTGAAGTCCGCGAGCGCCTCTCTGCCATCGACGCGCGCCACGGCGAGCTGGCCGAGCTGGCGCGTCTCCGCAAGCAACGTCTGCTGGACGCCTTGTCGCTCTGCAAACTGCTGGCTGAGGCTGATGCTGCTGACCAGTGGATAGCGGAGAAGGACCGCATGCTGGACACCATGCTGCCGCCCAAAGATATTGATGATGTGGAGATCATGAAGCACAGGTTGGTGTTTGTGCTTGCTTGACGTATCTTGAAGATCCTTGAAGAGCCTTATCTCTTTGTAAATTGCTAAGGACTGTATAATGGATACCATGCCTCCAAAAATGTTGATGATTTAAGAGTTTTATGAAGTATGAGTCTGTATTTGTTGGAAGAATTTTAATATTCTTATATGTTTTTTTGTCAACTTTGTTATTAGGTATTGTTGGTATACTGATAAATGAATATATAAATTTTAACTATGCCAAGTTACAGTTTACTTTTAACTGCTGATTAGTCGGGGAAAAATATCTTAACACTAAACTTTTTTGCTATACAAAATAAAACATGTAGTTGAAAAATATTACCACTAAATTAGCCTACTAAATACATTATATTACATTCTTTATACTTATCATAAACTCCTTGTTTGAATAAAACTATATTAAACTACTACAACCGCACACAGATACGACGGCTTCGATAAGGAAATGAACGCGAACGCGTCCCGAGTAGCCGTAGTCAACCAGCTGGCGCGCCAGCTCATCCACGTTGAGCACCCGCAGGCGCCTGCCATACAGGAGCGCCAACAAGCCCTCAACCAAGCCTGGAGTGGTTTGCGCGAAAAGGTACATATGTCATTAACCTAGTTTTTCTTATTTAAACAATAAAAAACAATGTTACTAAAGCATCAGTCGAACTCTCTCCTTCCGTTGGTGTAACAGATCGTTATATTTTATAACACATATTTTATAATCCAGGCGGAAGCTAAGAAGGATGATCTGAAGTCTGCTCAAGGTGTCCAGACATTCTACATCGAGTGTCGTGAGACCGTGTCCTGGATAGAAGATAAGAAACGCATCCTTCAACAGACTGACAACTTGGAGATGGATCTTAATGGTGAGTTTTATTATTTGTTAACATACAGCATGGTCGACGAGTCCATTACTCTCATGAAAATAGGGCTTCTGAGCTTTTGTGTATTGTTCACTCGGTACTGAAATAAAGAAAGAAAAATCTTTGGATCTTTTGGATGACCGCTACTAAATATTATAATTTGTATTTATTAGAGTAGCGGTCATCTTGAAGTCCGCAGTAGATCGCTATACAGATTGGATATTTTTTGATAAGTAAAACTAAATGAAGCTTCAAATATTTATACATATATATTAATGTGTTAATTTCTTAATACATTTTTTCATACAAACCTATAGACAGTAAATTGTAGTTAAAAAAATTGTATCTGTATGTTTTACATCACTATATAAATATCTAACTATTTGAGGCTTTGGTGGCGTAGTGTCAAATCATTTGACCGTAAATGCAGCAGTTGTCGGTTTCCATTCCCACTCAGAGAAATAAATTATTTTCATTACTTCGTTTTGGCACCTAGACAAGTGCGGCGTCGCTCAGCAAGCAATGCCTCCACAATTCAGTGGATTGAAAGTAGGGAATATTCTTTCTGTTTGCTCTGCCGGGATACAGCGTTAAACTAAAAAAATAAAGTGATCGGGATCATGTTCATAAATTTAAACACAATATATTCATAAAAACAAATAACAGGTGTAATGACCCTCCAACGTCGTCTGTCCGGCATGGAGCGCGACCTGGCGGCCATACAAGCGCGTATAACGTCGCTAGAGAATGAGGCGAGCGCCATCGAAGACGAACACCCGGATGAAGCCAGATTGATACGTGAACGTGTCGCTACTATTACTGAGAACTGGGATAGGCTTACTCAAATGGTATGGATTTTTGCCTTTTAATTATTTTTATTCTTTTAATTTTATAACAGTAAATTGGGTACCGGACAACATTATATTGGGTAATCGATTCGAGCTAAAAATCCAGAATAAAGCGTTTTTGCAAAGTTTTGCAAAACTAAAGCTTTGTCTGCACTAATAAATGCGGCAAGAGAGAAGCTAATAAAAAACTAGGTTCTTATATCTTAATAGTGTCTGATTATAAGGAAGGATTGATCTTACAATTTTCATGAGAAGAAAGGACGCATTTATAATGTAAATGTTTCTACGATTTGTTGCCTAAAGTAGTGGTGATATAATAAATAATGAATTTGTATATATATAGCTCAAAGAACGCGATGCTAAATTGGAAGAAGCCGGCGATCTACATCGTTTCTTGCGTTCCGTGGATCATTTCCAAGCATGGCTCACCAAGACACAGACCGACGTTGCCTCTGAAGGTATTTTATTTTAGAACATGTTTTTGTGTCAAATGTTTTAGGGTACATATGATTGTTGTATAATTTGGGGGGG
>JBAIZZ010000269.1:1346747-1366327 GCA_037355905.1 Heliconius aoede
GCATTGCAACAGATGGAGAAACTACAAGACCAATTGCAATTACATCAATTCCTGCAAGACTGTGACGAGCTTGGCGAATGGGTGCAAGAGAAGAATGTCACAGCTCAGGATGATACTTACCGCTCAGCCAAGACCATACACTCCAAGTGGACCCGCCATCAAGCATTTGAAGCAGAGATCGCGGCAAACAAGGAACGTCTGTTCGCAGTACAAAACGCGGCTGAGGAACTCATGAAGCAAAAACCAGAGTTTGTTGAAGTCATCTCACCCAAGATGACAGAACTGCAAGATCAATTCGAAAATCTACAAACAACTACAAAGGACAAGGGAGAACGCCTGTTTGATGCTAACCGCGAGGTTCTGCTACACCAGACCTGCGATGACATTGACTCATGGATGAACGAGCTGGAGAAACAAATCGAGAACACAGACACTGGCACTGATCTGGCATCTGTCAACATTCTAATGCAGAAGCAACAGATGATCGAGACTCAGATGGCCGTGAAGGCTAAGCAGGTGACAGAACTGGAAACGCAAGCGGAATACCTGCAGAAAACCGTACCCGACAAGATGGAAGAGATTAAGGAGAAGAAGAAGTCTGTGGAGCAACGTTTCGAACAGCTCAAGGCGCCATTGTTGGATCGTCAACGCCATCTGGCCAAGAAGAAGGAGGCGTTCCAATTCAGACGTGACGTTGAAGATGAAAAATTATGGATTCATGAAAAAATGCCGCTAGCAACAAACACTGACTACGGCAACTCGCTATTTAACGTGCAAATGCTTCAAAAGAAAAATCAGTCGCTCAAGACTGAAACTGACAACCACGAGCCGAGGATACTGACGGTGATCTCTAATGGACAGAAACTGATTGACGAGGAGCACGAAGATGCACCTGAATTTAGGACCCTCATTGAAGAACTTACCGCGAGATGGCGAGAACTCAAAGGTGAGTGTTGACTTAATTGAAAGATCATATAATAACATTTTTTTAGTTGTGACTGGTACTTAACTTAATCTTGCTACTATCCTATTTGCCGTCCAATTTTAAACACATTGCAAATTGAGTGGTGGAACTCAAAGAAGACAAAAAACAGGCTTTCATATCAAAGCGAGAAAATACAAATAATTTAATCCCCCCGAACTGGAAGCAAATTTAATAATAATACTTGTTTCACAGATGCCATCGAACAACGTAAGAACAACTTATCACAATGGGAGAAAGCTCAACAATATCTGTTTGATGCAAACGAAGCGGAAGCGTGGATGAGCGAACAGGAACTGTACATGATGGTTGAAGACCGAGGCAAGGATGAAATATCAGCACAGAATCTAATGAAGAAACACGAAATATTGGAACAGGCGGTCGACGACTACGCACAGACCATTAGACAGTTGGGTGAAACTGTGCGTCAGCTTACTAGCGAGGAACATCCTCTTAGGTGAGCTACTGAGAAATTACACTACTATAGCAAATATTTAATTTCTTCTCAGTAGCTGACAAAACTAAATAATTGTCACCTGCTGAGAATTAGATATTTTTTAAAAATTAAATAATAAAACTTATGCTAAATAATTATTTAGTCTTGAGACTGAAGATTCTTAACTTAGCATAAAATATAAACAGTGAATAATTGCAGTAAATGATTATTTTCCGGTGTATTTTTCTCATAAAATTTTAATTAGAAGAAAACAATTTATGAATCTTATACTTTTAGAAAATATATACTTCAAACACTTTTTTTATTTATAGTGAGCAGATATCAGTAAAACAGTCTCAAGTGGACAAACTGTACGCGGGTCTAAAAGACCTGGCCGGAGAAAGGCGTGCCAAGTTAGATGAAGCACTGCGACTGTTCCAATTGTCCCGCGAGGTTGACGACCTCGAGCAATGGATCACTGAGCGGGAGCTGGTCGCCAGTTCTCAAGAGCTTGGACAAGATTATGATCATGTTACCGTAAGTTTTTTTTATCAAAATTGACGCTATTTCAGTAATAGATTTAATGTGACCGTTTTTTGACAAATGTAGTATCCAACACAGTACTTTCAATTTGAATTAGTAGCTATGTCTCCAGCTTTAGTATGGATGTAATTTTAAATATTTCGTCCACAGTTACTCTGGGAACGCTTCAAGGAATTCGCTCGTGAGACACAATCAGTGGGATCAGAGCGTGTGGCCACTGCGGAGCGCATCGCCGACCAGATGATAGCTATGGGACACTCGGATAATGCTACCATTGCACAATGGAAGGAGGGCCTGCGTGAAACCTGGCAGGATCTGTTGGAGCTTATTGATACTAGGACTCAAGTGAGTTGGTTTTTGACACAAATAAAAATTAATAATATGTAAAATAAATAAAATGTTAAAAAAGTTTTCCTTTTATACCTGAATACATGAATATGTATTACCATTAAAGCTCTTAAACTTTTAACCACAAATTTAATGGTTAAATGTACTGAACAAACAGAAAATATTCAATAATAAATAATTATATTATGGCACGCAGATGCTGGCAGCCTCCCGTGAACTGCACAAGTACTTCCACGACTGCAAGGACACGCTGCAGCGCGTCAACGAGAAGGCGCGCGGAGTCAGTGAAGAGTTGGGACGCGATGCTATCAGTGTTGGCGCTTTGCAACGCAAACACCACAACTTTATGCAGGACCTCAGCACGCTGCAGCAACAGGTTTGTGTCGTTATACTGTATGTTACTGTAGTGTCTTTCAAGAATTTGCACAATTGTAAATATATATTGTAATTTGACAGACGGTTTATGATGATTGTAAAGACAGGTATGAGTTAAATTCACGCAAATATGTAGACTTATATAGAGTATTCAAAATAACAGAGTTAGATGTCACTTTGTACATATATATGCAATCTTTCGCAGCAAATGACATCTAGTGAGTTGTTTCATTATACTTTCAATTCAGTATCCGCGAACTTTGTAAAATGGATGAAGTTTCACACATTTCCTCCTCACAGGTAGCCATTCAGACAGAGTACTCTCTTCCCTACCTACCCGGTAAAAGCCGTAGCCGTAGCTGTAGCTGTGAAAGCCAGTCGCGCTAACAACATTAAATTCAAGTTCGAAGAAAAAAAAACATGTTTGTGCAGGTGGAGAACACGTCGCTGTAAAAGCCAGTAGGGAAAAAAATAAAATAACCTCGTATTGCACAGGTGGAGAGTATAGGCGCGGAGATGTCCCGTCTGGGCGCGTCGTACGCGGGCGACAAGGCGGCGGAAATCTCGCGGCGCGCAGGCGAGGTGGCGGAGGCGTGGCGCGCGCTGCAGGCCTCATGCGCTGCGAGGCGCGCCAAGTTGGAGGACGCGGACCAGCTTTACCGCTTCCTGAGCCAGGTGCGCGACCTCGCGCTGTGGATGGACGACGTGGTGCGCTCCATGAATACGGGAGAAAAGCCGCGGTGAGATTTAGATTTTTTTGTCTATACGATTTCTGGGAGCTTGTGTTGTTTCCCACGTGGTCTGGCTGTTAACCCAACAGTTAGGTCTCAATGTAATATCTCATTCAGGGAATAAATTGTTTAATATTTCCAATATTTCCAATTTCCTCCTTTTGGTAACAAGACAAATCTCGGTCTGAAGTTCCGCCTCTTAACACATATATCTAGAAAATTACTGTATGCAGAATACAGCGTAAGCTACAAAATCAATAAAGTTCATATATAGCAAATTTCAGCTTTCTACAACCAATACCTTGAGCCATTCGTTTTTTTTTTCAATAATAATATTTATTTATTTCAACATACCTAAAACAATTTTTAGACGACAATAACTACAGTAGTATAAGCCTGTGTCGCAGTTATCAACGCCCGCATCACAAGCGTCGCTTCAAAATTTATATCAAATTTAATAAAATAATGTAGAACAACTAAGAATTATATAATAAAAAAAATTAAAAAACTATCATACAGTAAAAAAAAATATAAAGAAATCATATTTAGGAATTGTTACATTTGGAATGTGTTTATCTTTCAATCACTCGGTAATATTTTTTATTAATAGTTTTATATAATTAAAATATACCTAATAAATAGAAAAACATTTTTTTCCTCAATTTCAAAACCATCAATAAACAAAAATAGTTAATATAATAAATAAATAAAATAAAAACTTTTTCGTCCTAATATGTAATTGTTGTAGTTAAAATATATTAATAAAAACCACATGAAATCAAATTACAGCGACGTAAGCGGTGTCGAGCTCCTAATGAACAACCACCAATCGCTCAAAGCGGAGATCGAAACCCGCGAGGACAAGTTCACGGCGTGTATCGGCCTCGGCCGCGAGTTGCTAGCACGGCAACACTACGCGTCGCCCGACATACGGGACAAGTTACAACTGCTGACCAACCAGAGAAACGCATTGTTGCGACGATGGGAAGAACGCTGGGAGAATTTACAGCTTAGTTAGTTGAATTATTGTACTATTTGTATACTATACAATTTAGAGAATTTAAGAAAAAATATATTTTAAAAAATTGTGGCCGTCGAGATATAAGTAGAGCAACGCCAACGTCTGACTAAACATAACGATTTCGAGTTCGACCCTCAGTAAAAGAAATAAATATATTAAATTATAGTCATATTCCACAACTTTTATAAGAGTTGTAAATTACTATTATATATTATGGGGCTAACCATAATAGTTATTGTCCAAGACTCTGTACTACGATTTCTGTTACAATCTTCGCAAAAAAAACATTGCCTTTGCCCAAATCATTTGAAAATCAATAAAAACATAATTAAATACCTAATTCTCACACAGTCCTGGAAGTCTACCAATTCGCGCGCGATGCAGCAGTAGCAGAAGCATGGCTGATCGCCCAAGAACCTTACCTAATGTCTCAAGAACTTGGCCACACTATAGACGAGGTTGAATCACTGATCAAGAAACACGAGGCCTTTGAGAAATCGGCTGCGGCACAGGAAGACCGGTTTAGCGCTTTACAGAGACTTACCACGGTATGTTTACTGAGATATTGCACAAAACAAGTGTTATATATGAGGTCGCTGTGGCGAAGCAGCATAGCGCCAGAATGTTAACTTAACGGTTGTGGGTTTCCACTTGAGGGAATAAGTTAATTGGGTGTTGCGTATAGAACGGAGTGTCTTAACACTAGATTCCCTCTGTCTACCCTGCTATATGCGGTATTCATGAGATTAACACAAAAAATTATAAAATAACATGCATGTTAAAAAAATATTATTATAACTATAAAAATACTTCAGCAATTGATTTTGTTATATATTTGTTCCTAAGAAGCACTTGTTAGTCACTTGAAGCACTTTTCATTCTTGTTATATAGCACATTGCATTTTAAATTTTGACACATTATGCACCATTGTAAACATTTAATATAGTGACAACATTATGGTAATGGGAAATGGGTCATTTAACAGCTGGAGAATGTTATGCAAAATGGATCTAAAAAAATATTCAATTAAAATATTTTTTTATATATAATTTAATATTTGAATTATATACATTTTGCATAATTTTTGTTTGTATTTAGATGTAGTGTTTGTGTTGATGTGGTGTTATCTTATTTTCTTTTTAAATCACCATTAGCTTGAAATGAATGCCGCATCACTTTGGCCTACAGAGCAACCTTGGGATAAATGTGACGAGACTTCCTTTGTCTACCGACCTCCACCAACTATCCGTCAAAAACCTTCCTTAAAAATTTCAACTAAACCTATCAGACCCGTCGGAGACGTTGTATACGAGATAATAAACAGTAACGACAAATACAAGATACCAGAAAAATACCTACAAAAGAGAAATCTGAATATAAATTATAATAAACCTATTAAAAACGATTCTCACTTATGGGCAGTGGTGACCGACAACAGTCTATCAACTATATCTGAAACAAGCAGTCCCCCAATGAGTCCTTTAAAATCACCTTTATCCCCTGAAATTTATACTTCCATTTTCTTTGAATATACAATGGAAACTGAGAAGCCAGATGAGAAATTTGCCTCTATAGACCTAATTCTATGGGAAAGGTTATCTTATCTACATGTTTATCCAAATGTTTCTATATTGCGGCGAGTTAGAGGGCAAAGTGAATCATCTTCAAAATCCGGTAGCATTAAAGCTATCTTTAAACGCCTGTCTAAAAGACGCAAGTCCACTGACAGCGAAGCTATAAGCGAAGTGGCTGTGCTATCAATGCCGGGTTTGACGAGTAGCATGAAACGTATTAACGATCTTGGCAAAGAAGTAAAGTCTATCCCATTATCCTCTTCCATATCCTTGCTGTCCCAAACTCGTAGTCTGTTGTTCCCGGAGGGTGCATGGTACTATAACTATTTGGATGGTGTAAGTGTGGGAACTGGTATACTGCATGAGCTTTTTATGTGTGCTGTTTTATTAGCATGTCGTTTGTTATCTTCTTTATTATTACTATAGTTTTTATTATTTTTTTTTCAATAGCTGTAACATTAAAGTAACATGTCAAAATTAATATTAACAAATAGTTAATGAGCTTATTTTACATCTTTTAGTATATATAAATATATATTTATTTTATATAAAATAATATTTTAATATACAAAGTATAAAGTGAATACAAAATTAAGTATACAATACGTAAATAAACATGTTTATATAATATTATGCAATTTTGTGACTACATCCGCCAATAAATAACTATATCCGCTAAACAATAACTAATAAAATATTGAAACAAAATAAAACCAAACATTCCAGTTCGAAGTTAAAGAAATGAAGCGCAGACAAGAGGCGGCCGAAGCAGCGGAAAGGGAACGTCTCGAGCGTGAAGCGGCCGAAGCAGCAGCGGCCGCGGCGGCGCAGGACGCGCTCGATCGCGCCGCGTCTCCCGAGCCACAGCCGCAGGGTGAGTGGACGACTGGCTTTACACTGTTCTTTTTTCAATATTTGATTTTGTATTTAAAATTGAATAATTGGTTTGAAATAAGAACTTTATATTGATATTTGAAAGTGGAATTAGTTAATTTAGAATAAAATTATTGGCTTGATAAATCTTATATTTACTTGACCATTATTTGGAAATTTAATATATTTTTATTAATATAAAATTTCAAATTTAGTTTTTCTTAAAGAGATGGTAGAAAATTTTACATTTTTGTACTCCCAACTGTGTGACATAATAGTAAAATTATATTTCGCAAATATTTCAAAATTAATTTAAGCCAATAATTTAGTTCTTAATATTGTTACCGATTAAATAGACTTAAGTATGGTAATATTGAATTAGTTACAGTAGAAGTTTCAATACAATCTACATAATTGTTTAATGTTTTTAAGTAAATAGAAAACCTAAAAAAATATTTGATGATATTTGCATTATAAATATTTTAGATTTTTATTGATAGAGAAATAATAGTTATTTAAAATTAAGAGGAAAACACAACTTTTTTTCAAACATTAACCTCACTTCGACTCACGGATTGCAATGTAAGCACGCATGTGTATCTTCTGGCACTATTGAAATATACTTTCGTTACCAACAAAATAATATTTCTACTAATTGTCACCACATAACTGGTGAATGCTGCTTGAATTTGAAAAAAAAAAATCAATAACATTTATTAAGATATTATGAAAAAGTTGAAATAATGAAATATATATAATGATAAAAACAAAGACTTAGCACATTCGCACAGCGATAGAGCCTAAAGTCTTTCGGCGTCGCTTGCCGCTTTCCATGTTTATGAAAATTACCCTTTGTATCGCCTGACCGGCCCTCGATGAGAAATAAAAAAAGGAAAGGTGAAACACGGCGTTGAGTTTCGTCACTCAACACGCAATACCTCCAATATTCTGCGGAAAGTTCCCCACTTCCAGAGGTTGCCTCTGCCTACCCTCCTACATGCGGGATATAGCGTGAAGCTGATTTAACTTGATTTCTAATTTTGAAAAAATTAGACGATGTATTCATCCCTTTCTATCGCGGGCCGGTACACGCGTGTGAGACAAAGAGGGCGTTACTTACCAATGTGTTGTCCACACATGCACACGCGTAGTCGTAAGGAGAACGTCCACTAAAGCGGCTGAGAAGGCCCAAGAGCGACCGCATTCCCAGCCAGGTAACAGAGCGCTTTATATAAACCTACCGAACTAAATATGTACCCCGGCTGTACGCATGCGCTTTGACATCGTAGTGTTACAATGGGACTCCTTAACTAGGACGGGTTACACTGCGCTCTATAATAGACAAGCCACGGGGTAGATGTATCATTTCCTTCTAGAAGCTTCTATGAACAAATTAAAGCTAGGATTTTGTAGGCGCTCTATTTAGTTACGGCTACGCACCATTTTTTTTTATTGTTGCACTTGATGTGTTCATTCTTATAGAGCCTCTCTAGGTGAAGGTTTTATTTATGCTTGGTTACAAAATATTTGACGACACTTGTTGAATTCGTTTTGCGAAAGAATATATTTAAAAAATATATAATAAACAATTGGTAAAATATTTTGTAACGTTTCGTCAAATTCTGTCTTCTGTCATTCTTCTAGAAAGTAGTCCTTAAATGGAATTATAAATGAATACAAATTATATGTTTACTTATTTATATAACTTCCTATTTTATTTATCATCTTCAATAAATGTAATGTGAAACTGTTATATATACTTAATATAATTATATAAATTATAAAATATTCAATTAACAAAATAATATATATGACAAACAATACAATTTTACATTTAATTTCAATCATATTTTAATTTTATTTCACTCGCTCACGGTGATGGTTTGATACTTTCCATTCTCATCTGTTTTTTTTTTTAGTTTCATCAAAACATAACGTATATAATTATTAATATTCTATATGAATTTATACTGTGTTCTTCTCTTTCAATGACGCTGTCTCCGTAGAAGGTAGGTATAACATAAAGCTACGCTATCGCCTCACTAGCTACCTTGACTCGCACGGCTTTAGATTAGCTGGCTTCAATACATGCATGATATATTAAACATATTATTAATTGTATGCGAATTAGGCTTTATTTATTTCTTTTTCTTATCATATACATCGAGTTTCTTTTTCGGTATTACATTTCTTCTTCACTATATTTATGCCACACGCAAAGTCGTAACGTAAACTATTTGTAGATGGTAATTTGTTTTCCTAACAGTAATGTTGAAAGGGTTTAGGGACCAACGATATGCCAAACTTTGAATACACAAAATAGGAAATAATTATTTAGAGTTATAAGTAATGCATAGTGTAGTGCATATGCATATGCATGATTTGTGTTTATTGATGAAATTCTTGGTTGTATATGTGTGTATCTGACTACTCAATTCTGTTAAGTATTAAACTAACAACAAATATAAATTGCATTTTTGTTGTTGGCAGATTTAGAATTTCAAGGAATCTATGAAACTATGTATGTGTGTCTTCGACGACCGCCATGATGGTTTCATTAAATGTTAAAAATGAAATAACCATTAAACATATCAATAATTATAAATATCTTATACGATATTCAAGATGATCACACATATACAGTCACGAGCATGTACTGTATCGGTATATAACCTAGCATGTACTCGTAGCGTAGTGTAGTGTAGTGTAGTGTAGTGTAGCATAGTAACTAGCACTTAGATGTCGCATGCAGAGACCGCCCCCGCCCCCTCCCCAGTGGCGGACGCGCCCCCCGCCTCACCCCCGGCCGCACTCGCCACCCCCGCGCGCCCCACGCCCGCCAAACCAGCACGCCTCTCCAGTGAGTATGATACCCTTATACGGTGGTGTTGTGGACGTTTGTATTTGTAGCACTATATTTTTTTATATTGTACAGCAATGTAATCATATAATTTGTTACCCCACTTCCTGCCTAATTATATAGCGATATCCGAGAAATCAAAATAATTAATTTTGAAATTTCGCTATCTATTCTTTATCGAAAAAAACTACAAATAAAACGTTCATTACATACTGTCACATACAATGTAGATGTAAATTAGTGTAGTCGTGAAATACATGGCGATAAGATGATTCTAGTTTAGATTTTTATAAATGTCTGGAATATGTTATGTAGTTGAGAATGCATGCAATTAACTTGTTATTTTACTAATTGTGCGCAATGTATGTAACTAGTGCATGATGTTCACACTCTATTTCTAACACTATGTGTTTCCTGGTGATTACTTTGTTAAATGTTTTAATTTTGTTTTGTATCGTCAAGAAGCATGGTGAAGCTTTAGTTATTGCTGCGACACTGTGTTGTTTTTATGTTGCTTTGAATATTTTTTTTCTTTTTTTATCCTCCTTCCATCCTTCTTCTATGAAACTCCTCAATCCGTTCCTAATACTTTTACTTGTATATCTTACTTGTCTCTACATCATTTTCTTCGTCCTACAAAAATAAATCAATTTCATTTCCACTTTTACTATTTGTTCTATACCCCATTAAATATCCCTTCTATCCTTCCCACACACGTCCCCACCACACTACCATTGAGCACCGGACACAGCGGCGGGTTCGAGTTCGAGTCCGGCCACACCCTCCACATCCGGTAAGGTGAAGTCGCGGTCGCGCAGCAAGTCGCCGTTCCGAAGCTTCCGCTGGCGCACCGCTAAGAAATTACTTACCGGGGCCCCCCATAGCGACGACGAAGGTACTCCTAGTAGAGGATGGAGGTGGATGGCCGATATCTTTGAGATATTGGAGATATTGCATTCATTTTTGTTGGTCCTTTTTGAGATTATGACATTAAGACAATTTTCATTTCACTTTTGAATCTGATAAGTAAAATCAAGTGAATCGTTTTGTCTGTATACAAATAGAATATAAATTCGAAATCCCAATAATTTTTTGCGTCTTGTTTTTATAATAATATAATGGCATATTGTTATAATATAGTAATCACAAAATAGCCCATCCACCTTCTATTGTCTATTAAACATATAGTGAAAGTACGCGACGAATGCTTTTTGTGTGCTGTTATCTGTTTGAGCGCATGGTTTTATTTTATTTAATAAGTTTTTTATTGCGTGTATAGTACAATAAAATATTGTATCTAGATGACTTTTATTCGGCATTTCTTAGAACGTTTAGTATCAAACCTATCACTAGCGTATATGATTGTTAGATAAATATTAGTATGAAAGAAGTATTATTACATTATATTACTACTACCGACTATTTATTATATTACTAGGCAATATTTAGTATAATTTTTATTTTAATATTTGAACTTCATGTTCGATTTTTATTATTACGATTTTTATTAATCTCTATATAATATTTTAAATCGATTAAAATTCGATCATGGTTTTATTTTTTTTATCTAAATTTCATTATTAGAGTATTTTTAAATAACAATTCGACTCGAACAGAAGGTGCAAGCCCCGCAGGAGAAGACGAGGGCGTTGAAGGCACTTTGGTCCGCAAACACGAATGGGAATCTGCTGCTAAACGAGCGTTTAACAGGTTAACTTTTTTTTTTTTTTTGGAAGGTCCCTTAATGCATATCTAATAAGATAAAAAATATAATATTTGTGTTCTTTAAGTATTTTTTTAATAATTGATAAAACACTTCATTTCTAAAGTTGTGTCTAATATTTTTATAAAATAGTTATAATTCTTTTTGTATACGAATAAATATGTTTCGTTAAAATAGTACAGACTATTTAATCTTATATAATATATATTTATAATATTCTATAAATAAGTATATAAACATTTATACTAGAAAAAAAAAAGCAAATACAATAACTGTGTCCACTAGATCGTGGGACAAATTGTACGTGGTGGCGAAGGACGGGCGCATGGCCTTCTACAAGGACCAGAAGGCGTTCAAGGCGTCGCCGGAGCAGCACTGGCGCGGTGAGCCGCCGCTAGACCTCAACGGGGCCGACGTCGAGGTGGCCGCCAACTACACCAAGAAGAAGCACGTGTTCCGTCTCAGGTATGTTCAATCTTAGAGACGTGATTTAAAATTTTGCTATATAGATATTTCAATTTAATTATTAAATGGATATTTTACCCACGAGTTGCGTATGTGTGGGGGAGGTACCTTTGACTGCAGATAACTTCGATTCAAAGCGATAACTTCGCACGCGCCTTATTCACGAAATCGAGTCGTAAGTATTGATGGTGAAGTTAAATTGCTGAAAATGGAACGAAACATATTTTTTTTCCGTTCTGGTATGTTTTTTTTTAGAAATAAAAATGGCAGGGCGATAACGTTTGATAATATTTTTGTAGTACTAGGTATTTACGTTATTGGTATCCATTCGTAACCGCGTCACACGGAATACAAAATGGAAAAACAATCATGAAGTGAAAAAAATCTGTTCCCGTAAACAGAGCGCAGATCATCACATCCTATATTTGTATTATGCAATGCATATTGTAGAATACAATGCAATGTGAAATAGTATATTATATGCATGTTTGTTTGTTTGTGCGCAGGCTGAGCAGCGGCGCGGAGTTCCTGCTGCAGGCGCATGACGAGGCGGACATGAGCGCGTGGCTGGAGGCACTGCGCGCGCGCACTGCCGCGCCCGCGCCCCGCTCTCACACGCTGCCCGCGCACTCCGCGCACGAGCCCAAGCGCCGCTCCTTCTTCACGCTCAAGAAGAAGTCAGTGCACGCCCTCTCCGCGCTCTATGCGCCCTAGGCGCCCTACGCGCTCTACACGGCCAACACGCCACGGCGCTCAGGCACTACATACTAATTTAAGAAATCAGAGCTTAGTTTCATGTCTTTATATAATTGCCTAAAACATTTCATATTTGTGTCTCTTATATTTTAACCACTTCTAAAATGTACGAAAAGCAAGCTATCAATTAAAACCTCTTATCTTCTATTCTATTCTATTCTATTCTTGTTGTGTCGTCATATAATTTAATATATAATTTAAATTATCCTTTACTTATACATTTCCGTCCTTTCAATTTTACCAATATTTTACACAAAATATGTGCTATATAATACTATAAGCATATTGATGCTTATTACTGTTCCTTCTTGTAGTGTCTGATGCGTTGTTGAGTGTCCTAGTGGTGTTGGCCCGTATTTAATTTGCTTTTTCACATTAATTATTATAAATAAAAATAATTTAATTATACTTATAAAAAACTAATATCCCAATGGAATTGGAATTGGCACTTTTACATTTTTTTTGCAAGATCATTTAATTTAGTTTAGTTTATGAAATATTTTTTTATGTGAAATAGCAAATATTAAATATATAAATTAGTGCTTTAGTTCAATTTTTCTACATAATTATATTGCTTAAACTTTCTTTACTTTGTCTAAAATGTTGACATTAACTATCAAATTATATATTTAATCATAACATTAAGAATTGTTTTGTTTGTCCACAGCTAAGCGGGTCGGGAGTACCGGACAGCTCGTAGCCCGCGCCACGTTTGTCATTACGCACGCCGTAGTACGGGGGCTCGCGTAGTCCGAGCGGCGGCTGCTCTAATACATACTAAATGAAGTATTATTATCACTTTAACTATAATAGATTATCTATACGAGTGCAGTCGCTCGGACTATGTATTTATATGTATGTACAGAGCCCCGGACGCCGCATATTTCTCACGACGCTTGCTACAGTAAGCTTTGCTAATGACGAAATTGTGAGCGCCCAACCGACTGTCTGTCTCTTTTTGTTATTATTTTGTTGCGTACAAAAAAAACGTTATTTAAGACTGTTCGATATTTTGAGTGTTTGAGTCGTTTGCCTTCGTCTGACCCACCCTCGTGTTTGTTGTCACTTGAAAACAATTATAGATTGACTTATATAATATATATAAAAATTCTAAATACGACGCTATTTATTGATAGATGACTCTTAGTGTTTAACTCAGATGGAAATTTATATATAATATATATATAATTTAATTATACGTATATCATATATGTAACTCGTAAATTATAGTGCGATTTCAATCGGACACATTTTGATTGGATGTCTAGATGTTTTATTAGTACCGACCAAGCGGAGCTCGACCGCGTTATCATGTAACCGCATTTACGGCAAATAGTTAATTTAAACTTTTAACAACCAGTGGATGTCGTTTTTATTGATTGACAGCTTGCTAAGTTTGAGCTATATTTATTTCGGAAGTAAAATATAAGCTACGTAATGAATTAGAGTTAATTTCCATTATGAAGCGTTCAGTCCGACACTCGGGCGTCGCCGTCGACTGGAGAGCGTCGCTTATAAATTTTAAATATCAATTTTTCAATTTATCTTCTTAGATCCTAAATAATGATAGCGGTAGGCCATGGGGCGCTCGCGGCGACGCGGAGTGTCTTTACGTTGTGAGTATGCTTTACGCCTCATATCGTGCTTTTAAGATATCTCTTTATATTAATTATTATTAAATTATATTTTAATGATTATTTTTACTGCCAACATTTCACAAACGGATAAATATAATGTCTGATTGTCACCATTCTAGATGTTATGACACGTTTAGTTCAGTTTACGTTATTATTGTTGTATAGAACGCGCCAGTGTGTGTGTGCGCCTGCGCCTTTGTCACACTATCGCAAATATAACTATGTTTAAATATTTTATTTCAAAATTTTACTTTTTTGAGGAAAATATAATAAATGATGTTTTCAAATAGTATTTGGTTTTATTCTACTCCTATTATCCACATACTCCTAAAACATATGTTTGTATAAATTATGTCTTCAAATGAAACGCATATAGAATCATATATATATATATATATATATTCTTTAGTAAAAGAAAGAAGAATTTTTATTTTGACCACATTACGAGAAGACATGCCATGCCACATGAAGTATGAACTGCTGCGGCATCATATTGTACAAAGTAAAATTCAGGGTAACGAAGCGTGGGCCGAAAGACCACGGCTAAAAGATTTATGCCAATGGTTTAATATGAGTAGTCGTTCTTTATTCATTGCAGCGTTACCAAAAGTCCAAGTTACCTTAATGATCGCCGTACTTCGCAAGATGGCACCCTACAAAAGAAGAAGTCATTTTCTCAACTTAATTCTTTTTTCTGGATACGATCCGTTCTCAACATTCTTAAAAAACGATTTTGTCTATATATCGATAGGTACATTACGTATAATAATTTTGATACTTCCCGTCAAGATAAGAACAAGATAATATGTTTAAGATATGTTCGTCACAATTCGAGATAAAACACTTTCTCATCCTAGTTTCTGTGGAAAGATTACAGAAAGTTTAAGTTAGCCACAGGATTAACATCAAAATCAAAAATGTATAACGGTGATATAAAATTCGCATTAATTTTAATGTTATTACCAATTAGTTCTATTAACTCGTGTTCTAATAAGGATTGTACTAAAACTTTGAATCGGCAACAAAGAATATTTGGAGGCAGTGCTAGCGAGCGCAGTTCTAGGCCTTTTCAAGTAAGTATCGAACATTACAAAAAAAAAATAGAATTTATTTCTAGAATCTCATTGAGGCTAGTTGTGGGGCAGTGGCACACGCGTGTGACTGCCAACTCGACAAGTTGAGGATTTGATTTTCACTCGGAAAAAAAGAAATATTTTATATTTTCATTTCTTCGCTCTACTATCGGGGAAAACCGCGGCGTTGAGTTCCGTTACTGAACTCATAATGCCTCTAGAATTCAACGGAACTCCAGTATCTAAATACTAAATTCCTTCTGTCTATCCTGCTAAATGCGGGATCCAGTTTGAAGCTAAAAAATTATAATAATAGATCTATATAATAGGTAGCATTATACCTACGAGTGGGAGAATCAGGACCTCTCGGTTTCTGCGGCGGGTCGCTGGTTCACGAACAGTGGATACTGACGGCCGCACACTGCTGCTTCCACGACAATGTGCAGGTTACCCATGTACAGGTATAATTAACATATTTAGTTGTATATATCAGAAAAATGTCTTCCTATCCCATGAATTCTCTGTATGATAGACTGACGAGGTCAAAGGAATGCGACTTGAATGTAGTTTAAGGTCTTTAAATACAGCTTATCTCGCTACTAGTACAGTCAGTGAAAAGGTTAAATAAAAAAGCCGTAAAGAATTATATTGAAAGATGCCGGTTATTTTAATAAAAACTGTGATCTTCTTTGTGGTTGTGGGTTCAATTTTCACTCGTGAGAAAAAAAAATATTTAACATTTTCACTTCCTTAACGAACTTAGTAATGGTAACGAGGCAAAGCGCTGCGTTGAGCTCTGCCACTCAATGCCTCCAGAATTTGACCGAAAAGGGGGGGAGATAGTGACAGACTCTGCGTGAAGCTATCAAAATATAAATCATAATATACTAAAACCAAGCTATAAATTATATTAAAAAAACATATAATATAATTTCAGGCAATACTAGGAGCACATTCATTATACGATCGCTACGAAAACGGGCGGCGTCTGGTTAATGTCGAGGAAGTCGTAGTACACCCTCAATGGAGTCCAGACACGTTTTCCAACGATCTTGCTCTCTTGAAATTGGCCAACGCTGCTCAGACTTCTGGTATAAATTCTATTGTTACCTATCTTTTATTCTATGTGCCGTATAGAAAGATATTATTCAAGTTATTTCCTTCTTGTGTTTTGTTGTTTCGAATTAGCTTTAATAAGCTTATAGATAGAACCGATTTCTAATAATAAAAACCTGAGCTAAATTAAATAAGTACTTCACAATCTTTAAATCCTTTTTTAAATGAAAAAAAATTAATAATGTGAATAGTGTCTTAACACAAGGTTCTCACGTTCTACCCTCCTATGTGCGGGATACTTCATGCAGATATTAAATAAAGAAGTATGCCTTGACACATGTATATTCCACAATTATCATTAAGTTAATTTATATATTTTTCTTTTCAGATTCAATAAGTATAATCCGTCTTCCCTATTTGAGTACCGTCAATTCTAACTTTGCCGGCGTCGCTGGAATTGCTTCTGGATGGGGTATTGCCGCTGATGGTAAATATTCGATTTTTTTACTTTAAATAAGTATATAAAAGCGACCGTCACAATTCAGTGGCACTAGTATGAGAGCGTGGGTTCGATTCCAATTCGGTGAAATGAGTTTATTATCTATGAATATTTTCATTGCAAGTGCGGTACTCAACTTGCAATGCCGGGAACGGAGTGTCTTACACTAGGTTCGTTTCCCATGCCTTTCATGCTATATATAGAGTACCGAGTGAAGTTGAAAGAAAATAAGTTAAATTGCTACAACATGTATTTTATAATATTCGCAAAAGCGAATACTTAATTTTTATGCAAAAGCATAAGCGACGTTATTACACTGGATAAAAACGTTTTATTTTACATTCCTTGTGTCCTTTGTAGATATAAGTGTTATATAAATGAAATTATACTAAGAATATTCCACCAGGCGTGACGTTCATATCACCAACTCTTCGGGAGCGGACGATGACTGTGATGACTGACACGCTCTGCAACACTATCTACATGGGGAACCTGCCTTCTAACGTTGTCTGTGGTTTTAGCGTAGCATCAGGAACATGCAAGGTTTACACATATATTATTCATTAAAACACTCTTTTTCGATGCATACAGAAGAGTAGGCAGAAGGAACCAAATATTAAGACACTTCGTTCCGCTGAATCTTTCGATGCATTGCGTGGCCAATTTAATTTGAAGTACTAATATTAGTAGTAGGTAGGTAGGTAGATGTATAGATTATTTTTTCTTAAAATTTTTATGTTTTCTTATTAGGGAGATAATGGTGGTCCCTTCACCATTTTCTCAAACATCTCGGAAGAAACCATTTTGGTAAGTGTATAACTTTTTAAAATACATTTTATTAATATAATTTGCAGACATGAATTAAAAAACTTATTTAAGTATTATAAATTTAACAATATCTGATTATCTTAGATTGGAGTAGCTTCGTTCGTCGAAACGAACGGTTGCAACGATGACTTACCCTCAGTTTTCACGCGCGTGCAGCATTACCTGACGTGGATCAGTGAAACTACTGGAATTGTTCTGGACTAGCTTCCATGGCCATGTAGTTAATAGGTTTTTTTTATATCTTAATCATTTATAAGTGTTGTGTTAATCATATTTTACTATTATATCTTTTTTTATAATGAACTTTTTTAAATTTATTTATTCCTTAAATAAATAAATTCAATTTTTTTCGATTTTTATTGAATTGTTGATTGTCTTGTTAATATATACAAACTTCGTCGTGTATAAAGTACTCACAAATACAAACAATGACTAATCGGCGATCGTAGACAACTCAGAATTCAAATACATAAAATAAAAATGTATCAAATGAAAAACTTTATTTTATTTCAAGCTCCTTTATTAGCCAGGTACCAGACGTCCACATTATTTTCTGAGAGTTTAATTAATATTGGTTTTGATAATAATATCTACACTATAAAACACTTTGAGTACTAATATAATTAGAATATTTCACTGAGAACGATTAATGATGACATTTTTTTATTTATTTGGATAGGTAAAATTTATAAAATATGAAAAATTTGTTTAATATTTTTTTTTCCCCTAAAAATAAACAATAGCAAAGTGCCTATTTAAATACAATAGTGTATATAATAATAGAGGATTTAAAATAATTTCAAATAAAATAAATATATATATATCTTTTGAGCCATATAATAAATGTTCCTTTACAGATCATTTCACTTCGGTACCATCACATGTTCCTTCATTCGTCTAAACAAGTACAGACAACAAATCAGTGTTGCTACATGAAAATTTAAATGTGCGACGTAAGCCTTCCGTACATTTTGCGAACCAAACACAATTTATTTTTATATATATATTAAATCATTCATTTCACAACAACAACTTTACACATAATTCATATATCAGATTTTAAATTTCATATCTTATGCATAGATTTGTTGAATCCTTTTAATGAATACTTAAAGAAACTGTCATAAGTGTGTTTCTATATATTTTTTTTATTTATTTAAAACATAATAACGACAGTTTATTTAAGTCACCATCACTTTCAATAAACTCCTGTAGAATTTTCTTATTTTACATATTGATTTTTTTTTTAAATTAACAAAATTATCACTACTAAACGTTGAGACTAGAGGTAAAACCTATATTAAATAATTAATACCTAGATCTACATTTACGATGCTTGTCATAAGTGTTTGTTTTATTATATAGTAAAAGAAAACAACAGTTGTACAGATTTAATGCACTACATACATATGTCTAGCTAATCGATTTATTTGCTAAGTTAAAATTAAGAATTCGATGATTTTTAAACAAAAATTACATCATTAAAGTTTTTTTTAGAGTATATTTTTCAATCGTTAACCGACGCTACCGTTTAAAGTTAAAATAACAAATTTTCAATTGTTAAAAATTGTCTATTACATTTTTCTCTTTTAAAGTTTAGTTTTTTAAGAATCAAAACGTTCAAGCGTTTGTCAATCAAGATAAAAAAAAGTATTAGCCTAGAAATTGGCAAAGCTGTAGACAATATGTACAAGCCTCCCCAGCGCTTACTTACAATAACTAAATTTATTAAATATTACCATGAGACGACAATTCCGTTTTCTTTTACGTATTTACACGTTAAAATTGTTTTTTTTTTT
>JBAIZZ010000269.1:1366337-1394017 GCA_037355905.1 Heliconius aoede
TTTATTTATTGTTTTTGTTTCTATTAGTAACATAATGGGGGAATGATCGGTTAGTTCATTAAACACGAAAGTTTGCCATTTGTTTGTAGTCTTTATCATAAAGTGGTCAAGGCAAGTTGTAACCCTAGTAGGCAAGTCTATTCCTTGTGTCATTGCATGTGTAGCCATTAAATTAAGATACTCTGTTAAGTTAGGTATTGAAGGTGACTGTGGGTCTGCTATGGTATTAATATTAATATCCCCAGTGAATATTATATTATGTTTGCACTTCAAATTGCTCAATATTTTGTCTAATGAATTTAAGTAGTTAGCTGCATTATTAAACGAAGGTGGACGATATGAGCATACCACAGAATATGTATTTTCTATCTCTAAAATTAGACAGTTGCCTTCCGCCATAATGGGTTCAGTAGCCGTGGACTTTATACTTTTCTTAACGTAAGCTACAACGCCATCATTTTGGTTGAGTGAAGTTTTGGTAAAGTACGTATTATAGTTCAATATAGGAGGAGGGTCATGTTTGCCAGTCCAACATTCTGTTAGGACAATAATATCGACACATACATCAACACTACCAATAAACGCTAGCAGGAGGTCCATATTTTTATGGATGCTTCGGATATTAAGTGTTACTATATTAAGATTTTTGTGAGCTGTATTTGTATTTAGTAATTTCGAGCATGTTGTTGGATAGTGTATATGTGTACAGTCAATATCATTGTCTTTATCTATATCTTGTAAGATGTTATTATTAATTAAATCAAACATTGTAGCATAAACATAAAAATAGGGTAACATATACTGGGGTATTTTTGTTTTTAATTGGTTGAGTGTTGCGTATATGTTGTTTAATTTTTGTTTTTATATATGTAAGTGTTGTGTAGTTGTAGTTTGTTTTTGTATATTTATAAATAAGTGTTGTGTAGTTGTAGTGTAAATTTAATTTAATATTGTAAAGTGTACTGTGGTTGTAGTAATAAATCATGTTAACAGTTGTTTGAGACATTATCCATTTTTTTACAAAATACAATTTTTTACTCAACTTCTTCTGTTTTTACATACAAGAATAATACTAGTCAATTTATATACTGTGTTATAAGTTAGATACAGTTGTGTTGCTTTTTTGAGAAAATTAATATTATACGTTATAATAATTATACTAGATAATCTATTTATATTAAGTACATCTTCCGGAGTGTCCTGCAATATTTGTGTACATAGTCAATTTTTCATAAGTTTATTCAGGTCACACTCATTTGCAATACGAATTTGGGGTGTTCCTTGAGCTTTTCGTAGGAAAATACGGCCAAAAGAGGTCCAGCAAAATAGATATCCGTGGTTTTTTGCAAATTCTCGGCATGCGTGGAAGAGTTTTCGTTCCAATTGTGTTAGGTTTTCCGATAGGTACACCGGCTTGCTGGGACCTTCTATTTTAATATCCGTTGTAGTTACTATGGTTTATTAGATATTTATTCTTTATAACACAAGTGACAAGACCTGTTTGGAGTAGGGTTACCATATTTTTATATATTTTTTCGCTCAGCTTAGACAATAATTGCCCTTCGTATTTTATAGTACAAAATATTTTAATATTGAACTTGTATACTTTAAGCGTAAATAGTTATTTCTCTTATAACAGACAGATATTTAATGTAGATAATGTAAATAAATATTGTTGCATACACTTATAGAGTATTAGATTTTAGACAGATTTATTGTAAAACAAATACCTCCAATATTTTTGTAATTATTTTCGTATTTATGTAAGTAGTGTACAGAAATAATAAAGTAGTTTTAAATTAATATAGTTTGTATTCAATTTTTTACTTGAATTTGACATCCCCAGAGAGTCTTTATTAAAAAAAAAATTGCTTTTCCAAGAACTTGGAAAAATTGAAAATTCAACAATTCAATTCAATAAACATATGAAAAATAATTTAATGTCTGAGTAATTTAACACTACAGAAATTAAAAATCATGGTTTTTATTAGAAATTCACCCGCTTGTGCCCACGCGCCACGAGTGGCCTCTCACCATTCGTTCTATCAAATATAATTGCAATTAATAAATATAATTGCAGGGAAGTTTCGGATCAAAGCCAGGGGGTGTCAAACGAAGACTGTGGTTATACACTGGCCGTGGACGATCTAAAAGTAACTTTGTATGAAGTATTAAAGAAAATTGTCTCTTATATGTTTTATTTTACACTCGTGTGATTATAAAGTTGTTTTTTTCGAGTTTCTCAAACGTTTCGTAGATGTTTAATCGTCTTGGGGGACTAATTAGATAATTCGATAAGATATGTAAAGTATTGCGTAGACCACTAAGTGCTTGGAATTTATTCATATATTTTTTAGAATGGATATTATTTTTTTAGGAACCTGCAAAAAGCGATAACGATTTTTTTTTCCTATATTATAAGAGAAGTGATTTATAAATAATAAATTATTATATACTATAGTAAATTTTATGACAAACCAGTTACCAATTCATTACTCATAAGGAAATACAATTTAATAAAAACAGAAACAGTTTAAATATTAATTTATACTAATTATTATATTACAATTTATAACGGGAATAATTCTTTAATATACACTCTGTCATCTACATGAGGCGGTTCTGGTACAATGAGAGGTTGTCCGTCCATCTTGATATCTTTGTAAAGTGCTTTGTAATAACACGTATATCCATACCTCTCAGCGGACATTGCGGAGTAGGCACTAGATGTGTCTAGCCTGATCAGTCTGATCCCTTTTTCTTTGATAGCTTTCCTGAAATTTTCAATAATATTTTTTAATATGTATTTTAGCTTCACATTGTATACTGCAGGGTAGGATAAAAAATGTGGATGGGTTCGATCCCCATTCGAGGAAGTGAAATATTTATTTACGTATATATATATTTCCATTTTCTTCGCTCTGGTGTCGAAGCAAAGCGCGGCGTTGAGTTACACAGGCAATGTTGGTGTTTTGGCTCTTAAATGTGATGGCTGTGGGTTCAATTACTAGTCTTGGGAACAATTATAATCTCACTGAGTGTGATGTTGACTTCGTCATTTTATATGAATAACAGATTATATTATATGACAATTTAAGATAGATATTTATTATCATTAATTCAGGGAAACGTACGAATTTCAAAAAAGTATAATATTTATGAAATTTTATTGAATATTCATATTATCTTTAAATAGCATCTAAATTTTTTCAAATATGATTTCGTGACTATTTGACCCTGTTACATTAAATACTAATAGTTCTTTTATCACATGCCAATTTTATCGAAGCCGCAAAATAGATACCACAGAACTATCTTTCTTGGTGGTTAGTAAAAAAAAAATTTTCGGCAATAGTGTCATGCCAATACGCGCCACGACTGGCCTCAATTATTTTTGTTTGATCTTTTTGATTATTAATATAGCACAAACTTACTCAGATTCTTGTAAAAGTGCATTCATAATCCCTTTTCTCCTCCAATTGGGGTCCGTGGCTGCCACCTTTACTTCCACAAGTTGTTTGTCATCCGGGAACTTCTCCCACAGGCGCGCGCCGCTCTCCCTGCGGGAGAGTATGTACAGGATCTTTTGAAATTTTGGATTTTGACATCGTTGGGCTTGACTGAGCAGATCGTTGCCGTTGTCATCCTATAACACACAATTCAATGTTATTTTTGGTAAAATGGTATTATAATTTATTTACTTATATTAATTTATTTACTTATATTATACGCGTGACTGTAAACGCGACAGGTTGTGGATTCGATTCTACTCAAGGCGTTGAAATATTTGATACTTTCATTTCTTCGCTCTGGTGAAGAAAGAAAGTGCGGCGTTGAATCAGCTAAAAAAATAAATAAATAACTTCATTTAGTCTTTACTTCCATTTTCTAATGATATAGAAATACCGTATAAGGTCTACCTCTTTCAAAGGGCACACTCCGTTTATCAGCGCTCCAACAATATTCCCTGCATCATCACTTGCTTTGAACGACAAGCCTTCTAATAGAGAACTCGTGCAGTATCCATCTAGCTCAGGACATGGGTCTGCTTCGGAAGTACATAAACCAACAGCTCGATTTAGGGGTTCATCTATGTAAAATGTCCTGAAATGTTGTCAATTATTATTTTTTTCATCTTCACCCCGTATGCCGCATATAGGCATAAGGTGCCTATCTTTCCACCAAATTCTGGAGCGGTGGAGCTCAACGCCACGGTTTGAATATTTTTGCGAATTAGACTTTGTAAATTTTATTTAATATTTAAATGAAACGAAAAAATAAATAAACTTACATTAATATCAGTTACATTTATGAGTGTAATGAAAATGGAAATGAAAATGGAATGAAATGGAATGAATTAATATCAGTTACATTTATGAGTGTAATGAAAATGGAAATGAAAAAAAATGAAAATGGAATGGAGCTTGTCGCACCATTGTTGTATTTACCACTTCCTTTAATTTTAATTAAAACGAGCGTCAACAATACTAATATAATAAACGTTGTACACATATTTAAATATTTTTGTAGCATCTAAATGTCCACGTTATGGCATGTGAATATGTGTGTAAATATAATTTTATTTAAAAAAATAAAATAAAATAAAATAAAAAATTAAATAGATTTTACATAATTAAAAAGATTGTCACAAAAAAAGGGTAGTAGTAGGTAGTCTCATGTCGGATTCCGATCCGAAATCACTAAAACCCTGATCTCGCTGATGACTCGAGACATGTCCCGGAAATGATAAGCCTGATTCTGGTAACTCTAGATGCAACAGCTTTTCTGGAATCTTACCTTCTCAATAATTTCATAACAGCATCGGCATCTTGCTCACATAAGGGACTTGTTGTGTACGTCTCTTTTGACATGGCTACTTTATCTGAACACCATTTAAAAATATTATTATTTATTGTAAATAAAATTATTTATATTTAACATTGAAAAATAGATCAACATAAATAACAAGAATTCCAATTTATGCTTTAAATTTTTATATTTAAAAAAGAATAGCTTAATTAATAATACAATGTCTAATTGTAATTAACTGTAAAACTTTACTACATTACTTAAATTATGTAAATTTTGTCATTTGAATACAGTAACGGCGTGCGAATGACCGAGAATTATGAATTCGAGCCCACGAGCTCCGTTTACAATAATGAACAATGGAATAAAAAATGGCACAATAATTAAAAAATGGCACAACAATAAAATAATTTAATAACATAGAAGGTTTTAGAGTAGCTCTTTATATTATGTAATTTAATCTTACATATTCTTACTTCAAGTGTAGACAGTAGGTGAACACATATTGCACTAAAACAGGTTTTCGCAATCTACTGATTCTAGCGATTGATACCGGTACCCACCATTTTGTATATATGTATACGTTCATATAAATAAAGATATACTATCAGTATGTATATAGATTTTTATACAATATGCTTAAATATAAAAAAAAATCATTAAATTAAGCATACATGAGCGATTACCAATAATGTAAAATATAAAAAAAATATCACGTTATAACAAATGTTACCAGACGTCCCGTTTTCGATGGGACACAAAATGTTTTCATTTGACTAATCAAACCGACCGACTAATCAAAGAAAAAATCTAATGAAAAATTCAAATCTTATTTTTTAATACAAAATACAAATTGCTAATTCACGAAATCAAACCGATGTCCCGTTTTGAGTCAAAAAAGTGTGGTAACACGTTAGTTAAAACGTCACATTCCATATATCACAACAAATTAATTGATCTCTATCGACTCTGTCGTCAACACTACGTCAATAATGTTTATTGTAAACGTTCAATTACAAAAACATGCTTCACGCCGTATTCCCCACAGCAGGGCAGCCAGAGAGAACTTAGTGTTAAGACACTCCGTTCCCAGCTTACCGGCGAATTCTGGAGGCATTGCGTGTTGGAGGCAAGTGGTGCAACTCAGCTCAACTCAGCGAGAATAATAAATATTTCAATTCCACGAGTGGGAGTCGAACCCACAACCAGTCGATTTTACAGTCGCACACTCGTATCCCCACCACGACTAGCCTCACCGGGAATATTATTAATCATATCAATTTTTATATTACTCAATGAAATGCGACATCATAAATAAACATAAACAGTTTACTATAATTATAACAAACTAACTCTACTTATTATATATAATAAGAGAATAAATATAAATTTAATAAATTATAATTGTTAAAAACTTACCTTTTACATGGCTTTTCATATAAAAATTTTCAAAAAATATTATTCTCTACACATTTGAATCCACAATCGACGTACGTTTGTGAGGCCCCGCGACCAACGTGTTTTGACTGGCGTTTAACGTTGAACGATAAAAATAGTACAGAGTACGTTAAGGTCCATATCAATTATTTATATATTATATAAGATAACGTATGGTGTGTTGAATATTTTACATATTTTCATTCAGTTTTTATGTATAGTACGACATATCTAACACATATCTTACCATAATAGATAAGATTTATGTGTAAAGTGTTTATGATAGCACAATATAAATATAGAAAATTTGAATATATGAGTTAATCAGTCTTGAGTTATGCTGTTACATATATTACATAAATGTATGTAGGTTTTTTCACGCTGTATCCCGCACACAGCAGACTGTTCCCCATTTTAGCACTCTGTTCCCCATTTTCCGCTGAATTCTGAATTTTTATATGTATTACATATAAAACAATGGAAAGTAAAATGAAAATAATTTAGGCGGTATTTTATATTGGAATTGAAAAAAACACTTGAAGAACGTAGTGTGAAAACAAATATAATCGGTATTAAATAATAAAAAAAAATGCATGAGAAACGATTAAAGGATCTATCTACTCCTTAAATTATTGTAATCTGTTGATGTCCGCGTCATCGCATTGGCATTATCTCATTTTGTTATTCTTTATAAATTGAAGTGTTCATAGATTGTCGATAATATATTCAATATCTGATATGTATTGCATATATATATATATATATATGCGATTACCAATAAAGTAAAATATAAAAAAAATATCACGTTATAACTAATGTTACCAGACGTCCCGTTTTCGACGGGACACGAAATGTTTTCATTTGACTAATCATTCTTTTCAGATTCCCACTGTATCCGGTACCTATATCCGGTATATAGGGGGTAGGCCAAAGGAAGCTTGCACTCCGTTTCCTATATTCCGGTGAATTTTTCGGGGCATGCTGCAATGCTGGTCGTGATGCCAGACTGAAGAAGTGACACTATTAATATATAATAATTCATTGCCTCGAGTGGGCACCCACAGCCGTCGTTGTGCCCCTGAGCACGACGACCTCTTATAACTTATTAATATCTCTTAAACAATTATGTTAATTCATAATGATCTGACAAATGCACATTTATTGAGTGTAATTGCTCTATGCTCTATAGAATTTATCATTTCAACGCCATGTTGTATTAATTGTAACATATTTTATAATTAAAATCTTAGTTTATTACATATGTAGTAATTAATCTAAAATAAGTAATAATTTGACTTCTCAAGGGCACAAGTGTGTGACTATAAGTTTTGTAATGCAACGGTTGTGGGTTCGATTCCTACTCGGAAGATTGCGTTATTATTTATGAATATTTTTATTTCCTCGCTCTAGTACCAAAGTGAAGCTCGGTGTTGAGTTCCACCACTCAACACGCAATGCCTCGACAATTCGGCGAAAAGTGAGGAACGGAGTGTGTTTAATACTAGATTCCCTCTGCCTACGATACTACTAAGCGGGATAAAGCGTGAAGCTGAAAAAAAGATTAATTTGGATATAAAATAAAACACAAATGTGTATACATTAATTAACATAATTTATTACACGAAAACAATTAAATTCATTTTAATTGATCGTATTACAATTATCTACTATTACAATTGACAATAGTTAAATTATTTTATTAATTCTACAGTTATACGAACGAATATTTAGAAAGGACTTTTTTTTGTAAATTTTATTGCAAATTTCTATTAAATGATTATTGCTCTATAACTATGAAAGGGTTCGTGTATATTTGTCTGTAGAGGCGGTCATTTTTTTTTTTGAATTTTATATATTTAACACGACTTTTAACGGTAAGCGGTTAGATTAATAATTTTCATGAAATTTGATGAGATAAACATTGTTTTGTTTACCTTATCAAAGCTGACACTTAAAATTTAAATTCAAATCTAATTATACAAACTATAATTACACGAAGACACGGAGTATCATTTAGAATTTAATCAGGCGAATTTAAATAATTGAATTACATTAAATAAAATGTAAAATATACGAGATAGGCAAAAAATTATAGAAATTCACACGACAATATAAATCAATTGGTTTATTTTGTTTTTTCATAATCACCTAAAAGTGATGTAATTTAGAGAAGAATACAAATTAATGTCCTTTATAAAGTATAAAAACAATTTAAAAATACTTTTTTACTATCACAGTTTGGTCACGGTTCGCAATGTATTATATACCAATTTTATATGTACTTAAATAATAAATCTTAAGAAATATATCATTCTGTTATTTTTTTTATATAAAACTAGTGCAATCGTTATTATATTGGTGTTTCCTGTTAATTGGAAATATGTAATATGAACATAAAAAAAGTATTAATTAATGAATTAATGAGTTATATATTAGGAGGGATTTGTTTAATAGATGGTCCCTAGGTAAAGTATCGAAAGTGAAAAAAAAACCGCAAATGTTTTTATCGGTTTTTTAAACTGCTAAAAAGTGTATTTTTTTTTAAATTTTAATAACTAGCTATTTATGCGTTTTTTAAACGTGTATGTAATCGAAAACTACCCTAATTAGTACTTTAAAAAAGCAACCAATAAAAGAAATCTAAAATTTAAATAA
This sequence comes from Heliconius aoede, assembly GCA_037355905.1. Lineage (NCBI taxonomy): Eukaryota > Metazoa > Arthropoda > Insecta > Lepidoptera > Nymphalidae > Heliconius > Heliconius aoede. The sequence goes on from JBAIZZ010000269.1 coordinate 1,375,239, forward strand.
AAGAAATTTGCATTTTTCCACTTTCGATACTTAACCTAGGTACTGTGGAAATATTTTAGTAATACATGTATATATCAGCCTTCTTCCATCAATACCGTAATATTGCAAAATCCAATACAGCCTCATGTTCACAAAATCGAAGATTATTTACAATACAAGTTATACTTTTGTGTAGAAATCGAGCAAATAATATTTGTTTATTCATCTTCGACACTGGTAAAGCTCAACGGGCTTAACGATTATAATTGTACAGGATGTATACACATGTAATAATATTTAAAAGTAACATAAAAAAAATGTGTACAAATCGCACATAGATAAAACTATATCATAAAAATTATATAATTGCATGATATATCAAAAAAAATACATTAATATTCAACAATCTCTAATTTTAACTATCTACGCAGTACTAAATGATATACTGGTAGATATATTTTGTATTTTTAGTAAAAAGTAACGCTTCTTGTCGACTTTTTGGCCTGTATTTATAAACCGATCTCAAGCCTGAGATCGACTATGCTGTTATCATTAAAACTTTAAATATGATTTATTATACCCATTAACTGAGATAAAGATATATGTATCTTATAGTATCTATGACTAACAGTACTGGTTAAATATATAATTTGAGATGTTAATAGAAGTATAAATGTAATACTACATATACTCGTAGTGATTAGTGGTAACTTAATATTTTTTCATATAACACGTTGAGTAGAATATATATTATCTGTAAATAATAAAAAAAAGTCAGATAAATATTTATGTAAACGCTTATATGTGGGTATAGCCAATACTTGAATTACAATTTATAGAATAACGGAGAAAGTATGATTTCGTACTTTTCTGAACTTACAAATACGGCTTTGAAATTTATAACAAAAACTAAAGCTTCAGTTTTTCTATCAACATTATAGTAGACAGAGGGAATCTAGTGTTAAAACACTCCGTGTCGAAACTCAACGCCGGGTTTTACCTTGGTGCTAGACCGAAGAAATGAAAATATTAATAAATAATTATTCATTCCCTAGAGTGAAGATCGGACCACTCTTGTGCCCCTGCGCCACGACGACCCTTACTTATATCTAAAATAAGATTCTATATATGTATATCTATAGACTATCTCACCCTAAATTTCCTTTACATAAACCCTCGCTTCAAGATGTGGTGGGTCCGGGTGGGGCGCGTACGGTACGTCCGAGTAGAATAAGCCGTACACCTTCTTATACTTCAATCTCTCCGCGGCCGCGGCGGAGAACGCAGACGTAGTGTCCATACGTACCGCACTAGCGCCTATTTCACGAGCAATTCGTCTGTAGATTAAAAAAGATTTAGTGTTTAATAGAGCAGAGAGTATAAAGGAGAATAACGACATAATAAACAGTATTGTGAATTGAAGAGAAATTATTGATTCTTCATTACAACGCATACTATTAATGTTCTAACTAGTTTCTGGTTGTGATAAGAAGTTACTTCGTTAAAATTTTAATTAAGTTTAAGATTACCAGGTTTTCAATTAAATAAAATGTTGATAACTTGACTTTTTTAATTCAATTATGTGTTTGTACACCTGGATAAGAAAAGCACTAATGTATCAACTTCACACATCTAGCAGGTTAGGTAGAGGGAACCTAGTGCTTGGACACTCCGTTCTCCTTTTCAGACATTGCGTTTTAAGTGATGGAATTCAATGCCGCGCTTTGTCTTATCACTGGAGCGAGGATGTAACTATAATACACTTGTTCCTCATAGTGGGAATCGATACTACAACCGTCGTATTAACAGACGCACGCTGTACAGCGACTGACTCAATTTAAGGAATTTTTAATATCTCATATGTTTTTATGTATCTATTTAGATTTCATTTATGTGTAAATTTTAACAATTTATATACTTTTATTCATATTTTCTGTGACCAATAAATAATTCTTCTATTCTATTCTACTTACATAAAGTACTAAAGCTGTTAATGATCAATAATTCACTCGAAAATAGGTTAAAATTAAAAAAAAGACGTACTCGCTTTTCTGCATTTAGGTAAGAACATCTGTAATACTAGTTTAAAAAAAAACACAATGAAGAGTTGAACACGAAATATCTTGATTATTAAACGTTACGACCTCAGATAATTAGCCTATTTCACGGCACGCTATAACAGTGACCAGTTACTTATTATACGCCATCATGAACCCACGCGGTTACAAATTAAACAATTAAACTAAGATTTATTTACGAAAGTAAAATAGATAATGAGAATATAAAATGAGGAGTCGTGCCGCGGGGCACGAAGTGTGACCGTAAACTCGACTGGCTGTGGGTTCGATACCCACTTGTGGAAATGGAATATTTATTAAAAAAATATTTTTTCATTTCTTCGCTCTGGTGTCGAGGCAAAGGGCAAAGGAGGGATGATTTCCGCCACTCAACACGGAATGCCTCCAGAATTCAGCGTGAAATGGGGAACGGAGTGTTTTAACACTCAGTTCTCTCTGCCTACCTTAAAGCTGATAAAGAGACAATATTTGCGGTCACGCGTTATGTTCCATTTGTCGAGCTAAATACACTGTTGTTTAACAAAGTGGTGGTCAATTTTCAATGATAATTATATGAACTTCGACCGATATACATAATACTTGTTGGTACCGTCGGCTTTAATTACATTGTACACTATTCGATTTCTGTTTCTTAATTCTACGCTAGTTTCTCTCTTCTTCTACTTATACCTGGATATTCAGAAGACATATGATGGTATACTGCTATTTAAACATAAGTTAGTTCCTTGACCCAACAGATTAAAGTGTTGCATTATAAAGGACGAGTGTACCAAAGTAGAAGCGACGCATAATAATCAGCTGATATAGAACAATAGCACCATGCTCACGCATATATAATATATGGGAGAAAACAAGTAGCTACATTCAAACGTCAGTTTGATTATATATATGATATTTATACTTTTTTATACATTATTTTTTATATATGTAGCCACTTGAGGCTGTCGTGGCGCAGCGGCACAAGGGCTGACTGTAACGCGACGGTTGTGGGTTCGATCTCCACTCGAATTCGGCTGAAAGTGGGGAACGGAGTGTCTTAATACTAGGCTCCTTCTGCCTACCCTGCTGTGTGCGGGATACAGCGTGGCAATTGAGTGTGAAAGAAATTCAACGCCGCTATTTGCCTCGACACCAGGGTGAAGAAATGAAAATATTAAATATTTTATTTCATATAATGGACAGCCAGTAAGGCAGTCGCATGAAAGTTCGATTTAAAAGTAGGGATTTACGAAAAGTACATATATAATACATATATATAGTTCCTATGTAATGTTTACTATGATTATAAAAATTATACTTATTCATACGCTCGCTTTGAAAACGTTAAATTAGACGAAAGAAGTTACTCAAAACGTTTTCTTAACAATTATTTAATTACTTTGATAAAATCAAAATGTGTATTACGAACCGAGTGGCCAGATTTTATCTTGAAGAAAAGCGGGATTTTCAATATTTTAAGTAAAAAGTGGGATATGACTGTTCCGATTGGGATATTTAAATTGTGGTCAAAAAACCGGAATCGGAATATCTGGCTACGCTGATACGCCAGTTAGTATACTTGGAGTTATTAATTGTTATGTGCGAAAATGAATGCGTCTAAAATGAAATGAAACTTGAGTGGTGGCTGACTCACTGTACTATCACAGGATAATAAAATGCAGATGTTTCAAAATATACAAATTGACTTTCTCAATATGTTTTTTTTGGCTTCACGCTGTATCCCACACACACCAGGGCACGCAGAGGAAACTTTTGAATCTAGTGTCAAGACACTCCGTTTCCATTCCTTCCATTCCCTTCCACTCCCAGTCCCCACTTTTGTCACGACTGACCTCAAATTCAAATGTTTTTTTTTTTACGAGTGGTCACAAGTTTGTAATTATACGTCCACCATAATCATTATTATCTGTGAATATTTTCGTAACATAATGGACAATTTGACAATGCGGAAATTTTAAAATAACTTTTAGTAATAGTAAATTAAATTAAGATAATAAGTTCTCAAAGTTTTGACTGTGTAATTGCAGTTTGTCTACCGTCATGTTCACTCTGCGGCAAGTGTCTCGTTAACGTCTCGAGCTCGACTGTTAAATTGCACATGTGCATAATGACACAATTTTATTGTCACATACCACTTTATTAATAAAGTATTTAGTGGATATGAAGTTGTTAGATGAACAAGATGATCTTTGTTATCTTTGATATGCGCGTAGTGAGTGCGCTTGTACGCTTGCGAAATTTCAAAATGTCAAATATATATATATATTGTGACTCTTATTTTTACAATACAAAATATGATAATTTTAAATACGTTTTTATATAATTTCATAAAAATTTTTTAAAACTTTAAAATATTTTTTTGGAGAGGCCGTCGTAGGATAGGGGCACAAGGATATGACTGTAACGCGACGCCTGTAGGTTCGATCCTCGATCAAGGGAATGAATTATTATTTCTTAATATTATCATTTCTTTGCTCTGGCACCAAGTCAAAAGCCCGGTGTTGAATTCCGCCACTCGACACGTAATACCTTGAAAATTTCGACGGATAGTTGGGAACGGATTGTCTTATAACTAGATTTCCTCTGCCTACCCTGCTGTGTGCGGGAGACAGCGTGAAGCTGATTGTTTTAAATTAATACATAGGTACCGTATTTCCGTAAGCTCAGTAAATTGAAAGTTGCACAGACAATATAAAGGAAATAGTAAATGCCTTGAAAAAATACTTCGCTCTTTTTGTGCCTGAGATAGAATGAGCTTTTGTTTAAAGTTCAATAAATCATTCTAAATTGGATCAGATATTCTATTATATACTATTTTCAGCTTCACGCCCGTAATGGTAAAAGTATGGTAGGCAGAGGGAATCTACTAGATTCCTCCATTAAGACACTCCTTTCTCCACTTTTCAAGGAATTGCAAGTTGAGTGGCGAAACTCAACTCTACGCTTTGCCTTGATATCAAAGAAATGAAAATATTAATAAAAAAATAATTCAATCGTCAGAACGGGAATAGAACCCACCACCGTTGTACACCACATTTACACGCTTGTTGGACTGCGCCGGGACAGCCACAATACGGCCTGTTCAATTTTTTATATGATTTAAATTAACCGTTTCTACATTTCTTATACCTACTAAGTAATATATAATATGTATCTTATTGATAAATATTTTTATTTGCTATATTTAAGTAAGTAGCAAATGTATATATTATATATAGTTTAAGCATCTATTCTAGAATGTCTTCGTAGTTTTTGCGTCAAGGTCAATATCGAAGTCAATCAATTTTTTTTTAAAGTAACATTATATACGCTTCAAATACCAGAACGTTATGTCACTGTTTTAATTATTTTCTTATCAAATACTTAATACTTATGACGCACATACTGAACGGAACTGCTTGAATGATTATTTCATATAAAAAGTAGTGTAAGGGGCCTGATGTCTTAAAAACTATACACCTCCAGAGATTGTTATGGGTTCGACTCCGATTTATCTCATATATATCGAAACCTATTTTTGGAAGGACTTGGTGTTTTTTTCGTCTGGTTCTATAAAATGCGCTATTAAGTTTTGGTAAACATATATAGATTTTTCTTTAACTCGTTGGAAATGTATAAAGGAAAAACATAATTTATCATAAATAACGAGAAAAAAAAATTGATTTAAAAAAAAGGAACATGTCGAACAGTTTTTTTTAATCCTTCTAATATAATTTGCTAATTTAGTTTTTATAAACATTTAACAATCGAATCGAATGACGTCTATTATTTTTAAATCGAGAACCCTACCAATATTATTAATTTACATTCGTGTTTAAATTTCAACGAATCCAATTACTTTGTTAAAACATATCTGGTTAGATCAAGTTTTAGATAGATCCTGTCTTGCAGATCCTGTATAGCAACTGAAAGCAGTTAGTGTCATAGTTATTTTAATTCATAGCTGATATCGGCAGTTTGCTATGCTTGGTATGTAGCCACGATAAGGTATTTTGTTTGTTGTTGTTAATTCAATACATCTCAATAAAATCGGTATCATAAAGTATTTTAATTTCAGCTTCACGCTTTATCCCGCATGTAGCAGGTTAGAAAGAGAGAGTCTAGTGTTAGGACATTCCACTTCCCACTTTCCGCCGAATCTTGATATTATAATAAAAATATTACATTCTTTAGTGAAATATTTATTTACGTTTATATTTTGATTTCTTCTCGAAAGTGAGAAACAGAGAGTAAGACCATTATGTTCCCTCTGCCTACCCTGCTGTGTGCGGGATACAGCGTGCGGCTGATTTAATTATTTATTTCCTCGAGTGGGAGTCGAATCCATGAATGCGTTTACAGTCACATGCTTGTGCTTCTAAGCCACGATTGACCTCATATCTTAATTCATAGCCGATATCGGCGGTATACAGTGCTTGCCACGACAAACTACCTACTTTGAATGCTATTGTTCATTTAGTACACCTCAACGGAATCGTTCGCAAATTGCAATATAATGCATATAATTGCTATATCGATTGCATTCTTTCATTAAACATGGAATGGGGTATTTCAAGCGTGTAAATTGTGACTGCAATATTATATAATGAATTTTTTATACGTATTTCTGTTTGTGTGTTATATAAGAAATTGTATAAATATATAAATAATAAATATATAAATATTAATATATAATTGTATAAATATGAAAGAAAAAGTAACGTTAGATATTCTGAAATATATATAGTCTTGAATTATATTTTGTAAATATTTTTTATATTTATTTTCAGTTATAGACACCCATGTAATGCTAATACGTGTTGGAATGTGGAGAATAAGTGAGAGATTAATGAAAATTGGAAAAGTAATAATTATTTCCTTTCTCTATTATCTTCTATCCAAAAGTTCTATTACTAATATTAGGATTTTTCTGTTTGGTTTTTGATTTGCAGACTTTTAACATATTTCGGCTCTCTCTTGAAGAAGAATTAAGTTTTAAATAGATAGAAGTATCTATTTAAAACTTAATTGTTATAACTGTATTATATTCAAAGTATAGAAAACATTAAATACTTACTCAGTCTCTTCACATAACACTCTCATGAGGCCTCGTCCCCTCCAGTCAGAGTGAGTAGATGCTATCCTGACCTCCACAACGGTATGGCAACTTAGCGGCAGCTTGTCCCAAATCCTGGCTTCACGGTCCAAGTGACCCAGGAGTTTTAGGATCCGCCGGAACTTTGGATTCGGACAGTCTTCTGATTTGTCTGTGTAGTCTACTTCCTGTTTAAAAAAAACGTTATAGTATTATATTTCAGTGAAAAAGGAGAAAGGAGAAAATAAATCTGTTTTTCCGTATTGTTTAACAAAACTAATGTTGATTACTTAACTAGGAAATATATTATATTAATTTAAATATTTATTAATAATGAAATATGTATTTTTAATTAAAATGAATATTATATATATATTTTTTCTACACATTAAAAGATATATGGTTTTATTAAAAGTACTCTGGTTATTGTTGTTACTACTTCTAACACTTTTTCATACAAAACAAAAGAATCAGTTCTTTGTTACCAGTCGTCTTAATATATAAAATGGGACGCTTCCTTTAAGATTCGCATAAGAAATTCAGCAGTAAATAAAAATCACTGAAGTGAATATTTAACGATTACGAAAACACTTTAAGCTCCACAGCGTAGATTAGTAGTAGAATATTTTGAACTTAATATCTTAGCATGCTTATATAAAATAAGTATAAAAAGAGAGTATGTAATTGTTTTTTATCCTTTTGATTTTTTAATGAAACCTAGTGGAGATAATATAATATTTACCGCTAACCGTGTTGTAATAGTCTGAAAAACATTTGAGAAATAACTAAATTGAGAGATCAACAAATGATTTCAATTTTCATTTGATTACCTACTAATAGAAAACTAATAGAAAAAACGAAGCAATTACAACTCTTTACAACTATCATCAAGTCCCATAATGAATAACATTAAATTTTACCCAAAATTAAAAGAAAAGTTAACGACTAAATATCTACTTATAGAGCAGAGGCGAGGATTTCTTTACACTCCATTTCTGTTTAATGGTTTTCTGTCATTCGCATTTCCCTTACAAATTGTCTCAAGTATCTCAAGGCACAATAGGAGTTCAAAATCAATATTACTTTGTTTTGCATATTTATTCAGTGAGTTCTATCGAGTTATATCTATGATTTTTTTCGCTGTTTACAATATAATGTAAAATATACTCAGGTATATTTATTATGTCATAGTAGTTTTAATGGTAAATACACATATCGACGCCGGAAAGCGTCTTGTCTTGTCAAGAGAAGGCTCGTTTGAGATCTGATAAAATCGTTTACCTAAAAACCGTATAAAATATGAAACGTAGCCGGGCTGCTTAGAAACTGTAAGTAATTATCCTTCCTGTGGGTGGAATAACACTTTATATTTGCTTAAAATCCTAAGACAATTATGAAAAATTATAAATAAAATACTAATTTCAATAAATTTTCATACCTAACAAAACGAGTCATAATTAATATATAATATGATTTTATAAAATTATAAACACAGCTATAGTTTTCAGATTACAAGCACAGCCATAAACCGTTTATAGCTCAGAAATATTATTGAATCGGCGTGTACTAACTAATAAAATTCACATCGCATTCACCTACAGGTACCTACTCTATCGACACCTGCGCGGAAGTTCCATACAATCATATTTATAATGGGTTGACAATTTGCAGGAGTAGTTTTTATTAAGGGGTCTTTGTGATGAAAATTAATTAGATATTGGAAGCTTATAATTTTTTTTTTCACATATATATTTTATTTTAGGGTTTACAAGGTTGTGAATTGTGATATGGCTTCCGTTCTCCGCTTACCACGGGTAAAGCTAAGGTATATTCGGTCCAATTAGAAAAGAAACAGTTTTGTATAGAAAAAACATAAATAAAAACAAACACTCATTCAAGAAGGGCATCGTAAATTTTAGAATAAATAGTTTATTTTAAACAAAAAGTGTTTATGCTCATGCTGTATCAGTAGCATGTATCTCAGATAGCAGGATAGGCAGAGGCAGAGATTCCCTATTTTGTGTATTGGAATTGGAATCGCGCGGGAAGCGAACCTCAAACCCGCACGACTACTAGTCCCCTTCATACAACTTAAAGTATATTCACAAAAAAATGGTATCTACAATGTATATAAAAATATATAATTATCTATAGTGATCCTCTAGTGGCCAATTCAATACACGTTCTATACGTGACTCTGTAAAATTATGTGACGTTATCGACGCCAGTTTGTCTGACAACGAATAAGAATCTCGTATTTCACATTAAACACATATCTCTTGTGTTATCTTAATTACTTGTGTCGTTTCATTTTATATTTATTTTTTCAACATTTATTTATTCTGAGTGGTAAGAGGCTGTGATGAGATAAAACCTATGATATAATATGAAATACTGAAGGACGTTCAATGTCCCATTGAACGTCTTTCAATATTTCATAGACTTAGTTGACCGGCACAGGCGTTCTGTACTTAATATGCACACATCTGACAGGGCGGGATGGTTGTGGGTTCAAATCATAATTGGGGAAATGTTTATTTTTGTCATATATAATATTTTCCAAAATTTGGTTGAACAAGACCTTAGTGTGAACGTGTTGGTTCAGCGTCAGACAAATAAATTATATAAGCAGCACCACTCACACTATGAGCGGATAAAAGCGAATACAGTTAAATGATAATAAATTATTTAGTGTCTCTATTCGTTGGGTATCCTGTACAAGTGTAGTAAAGAATCAAATGTTCTTAGAACATTCTAATTAATTCAATGCAAATTTTATTCAGTTAACGCATTAAAGTTAGCAAACAATTTCATGATTTATGATAGTTATTAATTAAATAATGTGGTTTAAGTTTGTTTGGATTGATTAAATATTTTTATATGAGGTCAGTCTTGGCGCAGAAGCACAAAGGGTGAAATATTTATTAACATTTATATTTTCATTTCCTCGCTTTGATTATGCGCAGCGTTGAGTTCCGCCACTCAACACCCAATCCCACGAGAATTCAGCAGAAAGTGGGGATCTTAGTGTCTTAAGCTCCCTCTGTCTATTTTGCTGTAGGCGGGATACTTTTCTTTGTTGTTATTAACACAAAAAAAATTTTTTTTTTACCTACTTTTCCTTTGAACGACCCAATAATGCCGGTCAAGGCCGCGAATAGCGATTTACGTCAAGATATTAATATGTACGTCAATATCGTTCGTCCCGATTGTTCTATTAATAACGACATGAAATACATCAGAGACTAAATGTGATTGTCTTAGATTGTCATAGTGAATGATTTGTTTCTGACGTCCATATATACCATTAAATCCACTCTGTATACTTGAGAATTATGTAAATATTTTTCAGAATTCTTACGTTTTTTTATTAGGATCTCGTAAAATGAAGCAGAAGAATTTATGAAGCAGAAAGATTTCAGTGACAATATACTCCGTTCGCCGATTTCTTCCTAATCCTATATATGCTAATGGAGTGTCGGGATTCGAGTGCTTTATCTTACAAGAGCGAAGAAAATAATAATTTTCGTTATATAGTAGGGTACAATCCACAAATATCTCTTTTACATCATGACGCTGACCTACTGCGTGCGTTTTCAAGTTCATTTAATATACTTCTTCATTTAATAACTTCATATAATAATAAAAAATATTGTATAAAACCACATAACATAAGCATGTTTCTAGATTTTAGTTTTAATAAGTAACAAATTAAATTTTTTTACGGTTCTAGTAATAAAGCTCTTGTAAAATACCTAAAAGTTACATACCTCTCTTTTAACAACTCCATTAATGACCATGCCAACAAATTTCCCGTTCTCATCAACTGCAGCTAGTGACGCACCATCACCGAGGGAGCTGGACGCGTACTCCTCCAGTTCTATGCAACGGGACTCGGGAGTCTCTAATAGGTTGATCGTGAGGTTCAACGGTTCGTCGAGGAAGAAAAACCTAGGAGTGGAATTTATGATTTATGTAGATATTCAATATAATAAGGCTTTGGAGGTGTAGATTTTCTGGTAATAAAATATCAATTATTTATATTTAATTATATTAACTTATTTTAAGAGAAACAATGGGTATCAGCATACGATTAGATGAAGTAAATAGGTATAGAATAATATATTCGTATTTTTCAGTTTCACGTTGCAGCTCTTATGTAAAGGGTAGGCAGAGGGATCCTAGTGTTAAAATACTCCACGCCACACTTTCCGCCAAATTCTGGAGACATTGCGTGTTGAGCGTGGGAACTCAACGCCTCAACTGATTTAAAATAAATCATGTTTAAAAATATTCTAAAGTACATACAATAAATTTCATGATATAAATCAAAGAAGAAAATAACTTTTTTCAATAATAAATTTATATCAGAAAATTTTCTATATTTTCTCGAATGATATCCAATTTGCTCGTGACAAACAATATCCTGTGGAGATCATATTCGCTTCACCTGCGTTTTTTTTCTTTGAAAATCTTATAAAGCTTACCTACGTATGTGTATATATAGTGGCATGAGATGGAAGGTTCATTCATTTGTAAAGAAAATAATGAAAATATTGTTAGCTGAGATCGTAAATTAATAATACAATTTTTTATAATATATATACGGTATATATTGCGGTATTTACATGGCCTCTATAATGACGTAAATGTAGAAAATAACAAGAAATACAATAACTACCTTCTTAAAAATTCTATGACGCGCTCTTTATCATATGGCGTCAACTTGCGCAGAGTATAGGAGGGGGCCATGGTCCTCGGTCGGAGGGCCAGCTCGGACAGCTGGGCCGGCAGCTCGTCCGCCAACTGTAGGAAATACAAAATATAATAATTTTTACTCAAACAACACTACACTTTTCAAAATAAAACTTTATAATGTATGAAAACCGCATATTTCATTAAGTTAATACAATCGATAAAGTCAAATCGAAAGGGCTTCTTTGCTTGTATCACTGTTATACGCAGACAGGGTAAGTTAAATATTTTAAATTCTAGTAAACTATTACCAATTCTTTGTTAGTAAAAAGTATATTCAAAATAAAATTTTCTGGAGCGAGGAAAACGCGAATCCACTTTAATAGGTGATGCAAACTGACATGGGATCACATCGTTGGACTTCACGCGTCACCGTCACCGTAACACGATATGGGACACAAAAGATATGACAAAGTGTTATATTGTCACATACTTACTCATCTTCATTTTAATTCAGAACTCCGACCCTGTTCCTAGAGTGGCAGCGTACGTGTGGTGGAAGAAAAATATTAGTTCAACTAATTGATTTGTTTTGTAGTTCTTCTCATTTGTTTTGTCAATGTAAAGTTTTTTGCCAAAGAAATTTTATTTTCAGCTCGTTTTTTTTCAGCTTCTCCGCAGCAGAGGCATTGTGTGTTGAGTCGAGTAGCAGAACTCAACACTACGCATTGCTTCGACATCAGAGCGAATAAATAAAATATTAAATATTTCATTTCCTCGAGTGATAATCGAACCCACAAGCTGTTGTATTTACACGCTTGTGATCCTGGGCCGCGGCTAATCTCACTAAAAAATTCTTGTATTACTTCATTGACATTACATTTTATTTATTGCACAAATGTATTTTATTTTCCAATTTTCCTAAGTTTTGTTATGAACATCGTATATATGCAAGGTATATTTTTTACGGCAGTACTTGTGTACTTAGCAGTATTTATTAATATATATAATATTTAAAACATAAATTAAGGGCTTTGCTATCAAAACCTGACGTTGAGCTCCCCCACTCAACACGCAATTCCTCCAGAAATAGCCGGAGAGCCGAGTAACTTAACACTAAGTTCCGTCTGCCCTACTACATGCGGGATACAGCGTGAAACTAAAATGAATACATTATCATAGATAGCATTTAACCTTTAATAAGATTTATTATAAGATCAACGCAGGACAATGCAGCAAAATAATTACCTCACCTCTTACTTTAACCCCTAAATTGCAAAATGCGATTTCGTGACTTGTAGGTGTCTTAAGTAAGTAAGCAAATTTTGAAAATGTTTATCTACTTTAACACTTTGACAGTGGTAATAGGTTCTATTTTCGTATGATATTATTATACGGATTAAGCAATTCCAGTACAATTAATGTTTCTTATAAAGTAGGTTAGGTAGGCTGTTGTATTCGCTTGCATTTGCATCTGGCTTGTTGTCTTGTCACTCTTAATTTGATTATTGTGAATGCTTTGTTTGTTTACATTTGTGATCTTATTTATTTTTAGCTTCACACTTTATTCATGGGAACCTACTCCTAAGATACTCCGTTCTTATTAAGACACTTCTTCTCCCCCCTTCCCCCTTCCCCCCTTCCATATTTCCCGTCGCATTCTGTTCAAAAAAAAATCGGACCATACGTAAAGCATTCATTATTGTTTTTATGTAATTGAATACATTTAATAATATATAATAAAAATTATTTAAATGGCGGAACTCAACGCCGCATTTTGTCCACTATATAGAGATAAAAAGATAGAAATAAGTTTATCCAAAAAAGATACACCTGATTGACATTACTGAATTTAATAATAACAGTATAATATATTCTTGTACACGGTAACCCCTTCATTTAATTACAGCGAAGGTATTTACGATTGACTTGCAACTGCCAATTATCTATTTACACTGTAGAACATAAATTTAGCTTATATCTCCATGTTAACTGCTATTAAACTTTACTGTAGGGTCGGTCGGTCGGTCCATTTGTACGGAAATGTGTAAGGTTCCCTAGTGACCGTGGTAAAAGGATTTTCATTTATTTTATATATAATTGTTGATCTTATATGATTTGTGGTTTAATGTACCATTGATCGGAATTTTAGATTAAATTAATTCAATTTTTTTCTTCGAGATCCAGAATACAGAGGAAGATGGGGAACGTAGTGTCTTAACACTACGTTCTCTCTGTCTAGTCTGCTGTGTGCGGAATAAAGCGTGAAAATACTTTTAATTTTGCTCGATATGTGGTTAATAGTAAAGGAATATATGAAATTTCAATAAGATAGCGTCTTTTATGCGATTGGAACCTCATTAGGTATTTAAAGAGCTATGTTTATTGCTGATCGAAGCTGAAATAGTATATTTTAAAATGTGAAGAAAAATATCAACACTACATTTATAACAAATAACTATACTTAGTAGCTACAAATTACATAATATACCATAACAAAATAATAAAAAGAAATTAGTAAATTTCCTTACCTGATAGAATATAAGAGAAAGATGATATAATTTCTATCAATTGATAGAAATAATATCGGAACTATTAAAAATAACACCACTTTTATAAAATTCTTTACAAAAGTGAAGAATATGGACAAACTAAATATGGTTATTTCATATTAGAACAAGTATTATAAATGTGCTGCATATATTGTTTTACATGCAACTGTGAAATGCATTTCAGCGTAACGAATCCATGCACTACCGATTCATAATATTATATTGCGTAAATTTTAATTAGTTTTGTATATTGTAATAAATTTAACACGCAGCTAAAGTTTTTTTTCTTTCAGCTTCACGCTGTATCCCGCATGTATGGTAGGGAAAGGGAGCCTACTGTTAAATACTGTCAGTCCGTAGTTGGTGCGTGTTTAGTTTAGAACACAACACTCAACCTTGAGACCAGAGCGAAGACATGTAGATATTTCATTTCCTTCCTTCCTGGCACACGCCTGTACTTCTTACAGTAGGGTAGGCAGAGGGAACTGGATATGAGGATACGTCATTCTTCACTTATCTAAGTAGTGCGTAATTATCACGAGGTTTAACGCCGCGCCTTGTCTAATGATAGCGCGGAAAGGAAAATCATTTTTACTCCGATTGTATCTCGAACTACTGCTCTACTAACTGTTTTTTAATTAAATAGTCTTTGTACTCGTGCTGTAAACGGCCAACAAAGATAAATAAGTTTACATTATTTTATAATGTTATTCAAAAGTTTCAGAATTTTAAATAAATATAAATATTTAAATGTAAAGGCTGTCGTGGTACATCGCTTGATTGTATCTGTTGTGGGTTCGAATCGCACTCGGGGGAATGAATTAGTTAATTCTTCAAGAAGGATTCGAACGGGAACAGAGTTTCTTAATAATATTTACTACACGGCTACTTTCGTCTACTCTACTAAATGCGCGATAAAGAGTGAAACGAAAAACAAAACAAAAATGTAATGAAGGCTGTATTTCGGCGTATACGATAATATTTTAAAGTTTCCATAAATATCATTCCTTTCAGCAAAAACCCCAAAAAAACATAAAATATACATATAACTGCTACTATTTTTAAATTTATATGTATTTATATGTAAAGTATAATTTTCCAAGAAATTGCATTTAAATTATTGATCTATCGATACGTGCCTATACCTTTAGTCTTCCGGGTTATAATTTTAGAATATAATTGCTATAAAAACAACACAATACAATTAATGCAATTAGTGTTTTTATTATAAATTTTTAATTCGTTCAGATTTAAGGATATACGATATATATTATATTACAATAGTATTATTAATCTTTATTATTTTTAATATTTTTAAAGATTAACACTTCAATATAAAATATATTCTTCGATTCGAAATAAAATTAGATATTTTCATGCTATAAATTTAAACTGATATATTCATTTTATCTCTTTTTGTCATGAAACAGATTAAGAATCGTGATGACAAATGAGTCGGAAGTAAGGCTGGTTACGTCAGGTCACGACGACAATAGCATGCGGCACTGGATACGGAAATACACACTAGAATATGAAAGATTAAGGACATCTTGGATTGAAAAAATTATCTTAATTATGACAAAGCAACAGTTAGAGGCTGATGTGTGTGCAGCGGCACAAGGATATGACTGTAACGTGACAGTTGCCGGTTTGACCCCCACTCGGGGGAATGAATTTTTACTTATTAAATATATGCAGGATACAGCGTGAAGCTAATCAGTTATTAGATCAGACAAGGAAACGAAAATATCGAAAATATCTTATGTCAAGAAATATAATATGAAGGCTTATCCATATCACTCACATAGACCACAGAATCAAACTAAATAACGCAAGTAATTAATTGCCAAGTTAGATTATTAAATATGTCATTTCTAATATTAAATGGTTGTCATCAAATATCAACGTATTCAAAGCGTTGGTAAAATGACTGACAACGCATTATTAGAAATTCAAGTTATGATAACATATACAGTATTTCAAGTGTATGAATCAATTACAAAGGTAAAATATACATTTAATTGAATAAGTTGACAACTTAACACATTGAAATCAGAAATGAAACGAGCGTGGCATGGAAATATTATGTGATTTACATAGAATTTACATAATTGTATGGATTTGTATTGTATGTAAGATGTCTGTTGTGACTTAACCACTGAGTTATAGGTTTACTTAAAGTTTAATAATTATGGTATATTATGTCTTCTTCTACACAACATTAGTCCCGGCTTTAATTGTCAGCAATGCCTTCAGCATCCTCAATGGATCTATCCAGCCATTGGCTCTCATAATATCCAGCCATCGTTCCCTTGGGCGTCCGGGGGGACACATAGCAAGACACTGCCTTCCGACATTCCTATCCAGTTCCTATCCCGGCTCGCAACGTGGCTTTACAATCTATGGCGATGTTTTTGGAGCTAATTCGTACGTCACGAACTCCAAGTTACCTCGAATGAATGTATGCGGTCAGACCAGGTTACCCCGTACATCCCAGGGTACCCCGACATCCACCTCAGCATCTTAGTTTCCGTGACGTGAAGCATTGTTGAGTTGTTTTAGATTCTGGTCATACATTATTGTCATTATTCTATTCGTCTGTAGTTGTTTTTATAGCTTTAACATCAATTAATATAAACATTTGCAACGTAAATTGGCCATACAGTTAATTTTATTATATTATATAAAAAGGCGTCAGTTATGTTAATCTCATATGACTTTTTGTAAAATTCAGACTTACCCTAGAGCCTTGCTAAAGGTTAAAATCATTAAACAATCTGCATATTTTGTAACAAGAATAAAATAATATTAATAATATCAAACCACGTAGGTAAAAGGTAGGTAACTTATAAAAACTTGCGTCTGCGTGAACTAAGTACCTTACATGCATAAATACTTTCCGAGTTGCAATTTCATAGAGTTATATTGGAAATTTTTTTTTACATTGGTTTAACAAGCCGTCGCGATCCAGTGATCTTTACACAAATATTTAGTTTATTTATAATTTATATCTTGAACCATTTATTTATATTTAAATTTAATTTATATATTGTATATTTATTATTATTAAATAAAACCTTTGTTTAACTGCATTGTTGTTTAAATTAAAACTCTACACTAGGAAGTAGAATATGATATGTACATATATATGAGGTAAAATATCCCTATTATATATACAAATCTAGATAATTACAATAGAAAGGCTTCCACAACATATTTTACTGAAAATAAAAGTTAAACTTTTAAATATTCCTTCATATGTTTAATGTAAACTTAATACTCTTAACAATATTAACAATAAAATAACCTTATCATACTAAATCAAGGTTTTTTTAAAAATACAATAGAAGCAGTCAAATTAAGCATTAAATTTAATAAAAATCTATTATAATATTTCTCTTTATTACTACACGGTAATATTACGGCAGTTGTATTGCTTGTAAAAAAAAAACAACTGATTGACAAGTGCAAAGCTCTATCGAGGCGAAAGGCGATCATCGAACCTTAGACCTTGGTAGTGATCGTGAACGAGGTCCGCTCACTGAGTCAACTAAGTCGACGGGTCTTAGCGAATTACTGGTTAATGAATCGAATCGAAATTGGACCAAAGTATTTTGTTGTGGCAAAAACTTGTATATAACCCTGACCTTTGCTTTGGGACTTTCATTTGAGGGACATTTTGCCAGTATGTTTCTATTATCACCTTCACGCTCTATCCCGCGCACAGCAGGATAATTACAGTGGGAACCTAGTGTAAATACACTCCGTTTCTCACTTTTCCGCCAAATTTTTCGAGGCACTGCGAGTTGAGTGGATGTGCCAGAGCGAAGATATGAAAATATTAATAAACAATAATTGACTCCTTCGAGTGGGTATCGAGAACCCTCAACCGTCGCGTTACAGTCACACTCTTGTGCCACTGGACTATGACGGCTCTAATATAAGTAGAGATGGATGGGATTATAATTAAGAATATAAGCATTCAAGTATAAAAATGTAGATATAATTAATTAATTAAAATTATTACTTATCTATTAGCGTCCGCGTAGAATTTTACATGAATTATTTCCGTTTTGCTTTAACACGATTTAACGGCGTTAAGATCTTAATCTATAATATAGAGTTATTTTATGAAACCATTACAGTAATAAGTCGTTATTATATTTTTACAAGAACGTTTAGGATAATAGACTTTATATTTTAACATTTTATTGAATTAAGAAAAGTAAGAAAATACAACTATTGATATAGGAGTATTAAATAATGTAATTGATGATTGAACAAACATTTTTATGTGAAAAAACAAAATTTACGTGTAATATGTATTTTGTTTTTTTTTTGCTTCACTCTGTGTTCCTCAAATAGACTGAGAGTTGGCAACCATTGTTTTTCCAATTCCTT
>JBAIZZ010000269.1:1394117-1449362 GCA_037355905.1 Heliconius aoede
ATCCCAGTGCCTAATATATATATATATTAGGCACTGGGATCTCGAACTAAATACTTTTTTCGTAACACGTTTGTTACAATTTTTTGCCGTTTGCCATCTTTTACAGGAAAAAAGGATTTATCGCCTGTAATATATTAAACTAATTAACAAAAACAGTTTTACGCTGCAAGACAGAGGGAACCTAGTGTTAAGACACTCCATCCACAAAATAGGACTCTTCACCGAATTCTAGAGGCATTGTAATGGCGGAACTCAACGCCACGCGTTGCCTTGACACAAGAGCGGGGATCAAACCCACAACGTATTTACTGTCATTGTTTAAACAATAGAATACAATTATACTATTACAGACTGAGTATAAATATAAAATATATTATAAATAAAATACAATTCCTTGATATTTTATTTCTTTAACGTTGTAATGCGGTAAATTGATTTTTTATTTATTATAAATGACAAAAGAAAAGGAGCACATGGCTATATATATCGTTATATTAACATTGTAATAAATATTATTCTATTTGAAAATATATATTATAATTATATTTTTAAATTAGCTTTATCTCTTTTATTGAAAAATTGTATTATATTTTAGTCATTATATGGTATGTGAGGTGACGCCTATATACTGTGTAATAGAAACTAGTGTCCATTTACTAACATTTTATGTGGAGAACTGTTCTTGTACAAATAACATAGTAAATTAAATGAGGAAAGGTTATTATAAGCATCAGCTTCACGCTGTATCCCGCATATAGCCGGGTAGGCAGAGGGAAACTAGTGTTAACTTACTACGTTCCCCACTTTCCACTACAATTTAATATTATTATTATTGTATTTAACACATATTATCGTAGGTACAAAAAAAACCAATAAAATTTAATCCGGGTCAAGAACTTAAACTTCATGTAATGAACCGGAAGTAGCTGCGTTTTAGGTATCCACGTACTAAATACACGTACAGCTGCACTTTGCAGTCACGAAACGAGATGATTGAGGCCAAATAGACTCGTAAAATAAGACAACTGGAGGGTCTCTGCTCGTGATTAACGTAATTATCATCAAATGACGTTTAGGGCACGAAGAATTACTTAAGTGTTTCGTGACATTTAAGTTTATAACTTAAACACAATGACAGCTAGTGGTTTATGATTTTTTCTATATATCTATTTATTTATATAATAGTAGTCTTAATTTTTGGTATCCAATTAACCTTTTTATTGTGATACAAATATATTTGTTAATAAAAATTGGTTTAATATGGTGATTTCTCTTAATATTTGGAGTTGGAGGCCAGTGGTGGCGCAGGGGCACAAAATGTGACTGTAAAACCGACTGGTTGTGATTTTTTTTTTTTATGGGAGAGGACAAGCCAAACGAGCGTTCGGGTCACCTGATGGTAAGTGATCACCGCCGCCCACGACCCCATGCAACACCAGAGGAGCCACAGGTGCGTTGTCAGCCTTTAAGGTGGAGATGAAGGGCACCGGGGCCCGGCATTACCTAATGCGAAACGCAGTGGCAAGGGCCACTACTTCACGCCGGCTTAAGATGCCGGGGGTGGTATTAAATCCGGTCGAGTCTGCCCATGCGTGTTGCCATTACTGGCGATCCCCACTCGAAGAAATTAAATATTTATTTAAATTTATATCTCCAATTCTTCTCTCTGGTATCGAGGCACAGCGCGGCGTTGAGCTCCGCCACTCAACACGTAATGCTTCCAGCATTCGGAGGAAAGCGGGGAGTGGACTGTCTTAGCTCTTAATACTAGGCTCCCTCTGCCTATTCAGTGTGCGGGATACTGCGTGAAAAATATTAAAACATGGAAGAACATCGTTTTTTATCAGCTTCATGCTATATCCTTCATGTGGCAGGGCAGGCGGAGGGATGCTATGTGTAGGGCACGCCACATCTGGCCTAACTGATCTGATCTGATCTGAGAAATCTATTTTAATTTGATATTCGCAAATCACTTGTATACATTTAATCTCTCTTTATAACCAATGAAGTTAGTAGTTAAATATTTGATTCTGTTATTTATGACAGACAATGGCAAATTAAAATAACAAATTTGTTGACTAATTAGGTTTTTTTTTATGGTGACGCAAGATAAAATTAAAGTTATTAGAATCATAGTTAATACAATTATAATTGTAATTGTATAAATTGTAAACCTTATTTATGAACTGACAATTAGTTAACAATTTATTTAATATTCAATAAACTTAATTTGAAAATGGAGTTTCTTATATAATAGAAAAAATAAATATTTTATATAGCCTATTGTTATTGTTGTGTGTTTCTTACAAGTGCCTGTATAAAATTATATAGTTTTTGTCGTCATATATATTTATTTTATACTATATTTTTTCCCGCATATAGGTGGGCTGGCAGAGGGAACCGAGTGTTAAGACACTTTTCCTTTCACCGCATTTTAGAGACATACGTGTGGGTTGGCAGAACTCAACTCCGTGCTTATATCTTGTTACACAATAATATAATTTGACATTGCCATATAGCATTAGTTTTTTTTTTCACTCTGTATCCCGTATGTAGCAGATTCAGATGGAGCTTAGTGCTAAGATACTCTGATTCCTACTTAGCTAGACATACGACACCAGAGCGAAGAAAAGAAAATATTTAATATTTAATTATCTCATGAGAATGAACCCACAGCCTATCGCGTTTACAGTCACGATTGTGCCCCTGTGCCACGACTGGCTCCATTCACTTTTATGCACAATTAGTAGATTAGTTAAATATCGTAAGTTGAGCGTCATTATATTTTGTGGGTAGATTTATTTCATATAAATTCCTTTCAGCCTATAGAAATAGGTAGTGTAAAGAAAACTAAAGAGTGCTTGTGTCGACAAGAGGAAAAGCTCGACGACCGAGCTTTATGTGCTAAGAAAGTTAATAAAAAACACTTTTTGACTACAGTTACTTATTCACTTCCTACTTTGAATAATTTTCTTATAATAACAATTTAATACTTATTATATTCATAATAATAAATATTAAATTGTAATATTGATATAATTTTCATTGTCAACTTTCAATTCAATAGGTCAAAGACTAACTTGGAAAGCTTTATATGGAAGTTTCATTGCATTTTATGTTTTTTTAAGATATATAGAAGAAACAAATTATGTCAGTTCCTTTAATATTATTTCTCTAATCAATCTACCTTCGAGATCGAGGGTAGACAGAGAAAAATCTCTCCATTGTATCTCTCTCGGTCTCGGCATATGAGTATAAACATAATTCTTAAAACAATGTAGCTAGCCTTGAAGGCTTTTTCAAAAAACACCCGTCATGTGACATACAATATCAGATAAAAAATTATTTCCTTGATTTAACTTTTTAAAAAATCGTGTTAATAATATTATCAGGAAGCAATATTATTTTTCAAAATCATATGACGCAGTTACATTTTTATTTATAAATTATATGTGAATGTTGAATGAAATTAATTGATTGATTTTTTATATCTTATATCATTTTGTTCTTATAAATATTACATTCTGCCAAATAATAGACAATGTGTCTATATAATATTTGAATTTAAAAAAATAACTGCACTATTATTTCAATTATCAATATGGTAATAAGTTATCGTTTAATTTGTAACTTAAGCTAAAAATCTTATTATATAACAAAATCGTTACGATTATATTTAAAGTCAAATGTATATTTTTTCTATATCTTATAGCAGGCATCTCTTGGATAACAGAATTTTTACACGAACGAATTTTCTATTTGCCTAATACGTGAGTATATCATTATCATAAAATCGAGAGAATTGTAATAAAAAAATATTTTACAGGAATATTATCTATATTTTTCTTGTTGTTGAATATTTCGTTAAAATATATGATAATAATTTAAAATATATCATTTAAGTTTCAATATTTTTTAATATAATATCTAATATTAATACATCTATCGAAAAATATAAAAGCATTTCTAAAAATAATCTGTTATTAACTAGTAAAAAATTATTTATCTGGTAATTAATATAAGAAGTTATATTTATTTATTTTATTGAATGAAGAAAATTATTTAATATCAATTAACTATATTGAACAGAATCTCATAGACACGATAATAATATACCACTTAATAGACAACAATATAAATCAACAAATTACCGTATATTTGTCAATCCTTGTTTCTTCATGTTCGAAATGTCCCTTCTCCTTAATATTGACAATACTCCTGGCACTCGTGACCGCCATTTTGATAATTATTTAATGTCACTTTTCGCGCGCAAATGGAAACGAGCTCAGCTCTCGTTGCACCCTCACAGGATCGCGTCGAGATTCCAAGTCGTAGTTGTTGCGAAACTGCGCTTCTTTTATATAAAACTGTAAACTGAACGCCTCCTGTCCCTTTCATATTTGCGCGCTTTGGCTGTATGCTGATCGCTTGCCGCTCGTAGAGATTGTAAATAGGTCACTTCTAGATGCTACTTCTTTGTTTTATGTCTGGATATGAACGTTTAAAGATATATACATTATATTCTTGATATTTTCCGATTAAAGAAATAGTTTTAACGTATAATTTTATTTAAAAATCCTTTGTTATATTTAATATAAGAAAAAATGTTTTAGAATTTCGTGAGAATCGTAGTATTTTTTTGCAAATATTTTAATTTTAAGATATGATAAAACAGGTACGTAGTGTTAATGAGTATATTTTTTTCCTATTACTATTCATGTTTAGATTTTATCTATCTCAATGTAGTAATAGAAAATTCGCGATAGATTCAATGGATTTTTTGTACATTTGTTATTTACTGTGTATTATAGAACAATGTTATTTTATTGGAATAGTAATAAGATAATCTATGGCCAGTCGTGGCGCAGTGGACAGAAGCTGAAGCGACTGTAAACGCAAAAAGTTGTAGGTTCGATTATCACTCGAGGAAATGAAATATTTAATATTTTAATTTCCTCTTCTGCTAACGAGCTCAAGCGCGGTGTTGAGTTCCACCACTCAGACACAATGCTTTCAGATTTAGGCGCAAAACGCCGGAATATAAGTGTCTTAATGAGAACGGAGTGTCTTAACACTTCGGTCCCCAGGATGCCTCTGCCTATCCTGCTTTGAGCGGGATACGGCGTGAAGCTGATAAAAATAAGTTACATTATAAGTATACACAGAGCGTAGCGGATGCCTAGATTTGACTAATGGAATTTCATTTACAATTTTTTTTTTCAGGTTCACGTTGTATCCCGCACACAGCATGGTAGGCAGAGGGAATGTATACCATTGTAGGCATGGTAGTTTACGGGCGGCAGCCTTGTGCCACTGCGCCACGACGGCCTCAAATTATTTAGATCCTACAAATTTAATGGACTATATACTATATTTAAAATATATTAAAAACAAAAAAAACATTTTTATTATTTCAAATGTAAACAGGAAGCTAAATTAATAAACGCATACTTTTGGCATTTCGATAAAAAAATATTCTGCTCAAAAAAAGTAATTGTCCTTTTTGAATACACAATTATTTCACATGTATTAACATATATGACAATGCTGAAAAAGGATTCATGAGTACGTTACCTTAGACAAATGCCAATTTTTACAGGAGCACTAGATAAAAATTATATTACATTTTTAAAGAGACTGTAACATTCAGGAGTAAGTAGGAAAAGGGATTATCAAGTGAAGTACAACCAATATTCAAGATGTTCCAGCTGTTCTGGAAATCTGAAAAGTAAAACTGATGAAGTCAATAAAAAGCCAATATGTCCGCTAAATATTAATGCAAGTGCTCTAAATCAGTAAAAAAAAAAGATATCGTTTACAATGCAATGTTCGGTTATTGCTCTTGAATGCGGAAACGGAAATATTTATTTATTTATTAAAAAAAATAATATAATTTTTGAATCGCACTATTATTTAAAAACTTTTTTGAATATAACGAGATTCTTACTGAATATATTATTAATATACATAATAAATATCTATAAAGTAAGCTTTTGTACGGGTAATTCAGGTAGTAGGCACATAGTTGCTGTGTTAACTTCCGCCACTCAACACACAACACCTTGAGAATTCGGCGGGAAATGAAGTGTCTCAACTGGAAACGGAGTTTCTTAACACTCGATTCCCAAGTTCCCTCTGCCTACCTTGCTATGTGCGGGATACAGCACGAAGCTTTAAAAAAGCGTAGTATATCTAAGATCCTGAGTAGCGGAACTCAACGCTGGGCTTTTGCCTTGGTTACTATCTAGACCGAAGAAATGAAAATATTAATAAATAATGATGAATATTTATTTTCTAATGGGAATCGGCAACTGTAGACTTTTATGACGATTATTTATCGACAAACTTTTTGGACTCGTACTTGTGTGGTAAAGCTACTCGGAGGCGAAGGCGTCGACAGGTAAGTTACATACATATCTGTGTCTATGTAAGTAACTTCTAGTTTCACTTTTGTAAGTCAATGCCAATGTTACCGCTTAAGGCTTACTACTATTATTTTTAGCTGTAATATATACATTCACGATATCAATAGTACAAGTGATAAGACTTTTGGTTCCCGTTGCGCAGGAGCATTAGGGTGTGACTGCAACACGACGTATATGGGTTCGATCCCCACTGGAGGAAATGTATTATTATTTATCAATTTTTTTATTTACTCGCTCTGGCACTAATCAAAAAGCCCGGTTTTCAGTTCTGAACACGCAATGGTTCTAAAAATTGAGCGGAAAGTGGGGAACGGAGTGTCTCGACACTAGCTTCTCTCTAACCTGTTGAGTGCGGGACACAGTGTAAATTAAAGCCACTAGATGCCGTGAGCTATCATATGAAAGGGATCTGGCTATGACAAGCCTGAATTTCAGAAAAAGCTCGAAACCTCCAAGCTCAAATTAATTTTTGTACGGAACCCACGGTGGATGAGCCTGACTCGCGCTTGTCTAGTTTTTTTAGCATGAACGCAATTGTCGAATATTGAAATAAATAATAAAAATCACTTAAGTAAAACTTTTTATTTGACAGAAAGATACAGAAATTACATAAAATAATTAAATTTATAGAGGGAGAGACAGGTGGACTACAGAGAGAAGGATCTCCCATTAAATATCATTTGATATATATAAAATTAAATGTTCCTGAAAAGAATATTAGTTAACAAAAAAAAAATAGTTTATTATTATTAGTACTTCTAGTTAGTCAGGACTTAAGCACCAATTACATTGCGGTTACGTAACAATTTAAAATTATAATATTTAGAATGGACCCTTGTGGCTGGCTAGCTTCCTGTTCAGAGATTTGTATAAAAAAAACCGTGTCTTTAGATTGTTTTAAATTTTTATTTGTCACGTGTTAGTAAGACCGAAAATTTATTTGTTTTTGATTCTTGTTGAGGCAATCGTAGCGCAGCGGCACGCGGGTGTGAGTGTAGCGCGATGGTTGTGCGTTCGATCCCCACTCGAGGAAACGAAATATTTACTTTTAAATTTATATTTCCTTTTCTTCGCTCTGGTAAAGACGCGAAAGCGTGGCGTGGAATTCCACCATAACTGGATGAATTTAGTGCAAATTGGAGAACGGAGTGTCTTAACACTATGTTCCCTCTGCCTACCCTGCTGTGTGCTGAATTTGTGCTGAAGCTGAATTTACTTAGGAATTGTTTTCGCTGTCTTGTAAAATTTTCCACCAAATTTCTTAGGGTTACACACAAATCAATTAGGGTTGTAGGCATTTTCGGCCGAACTCTGGAGGCATTGCGTGTGCAGTTGCGGAATATTAAAATATACATGATAAAATATTTCTTTTCCTCGAGTGGGAATCAAACCCACTTCCAGTCGCGTTTGAAGTAGCACACTTGTGCACTAGCTACCACGCCACCACAAGATTCACTGGTAATAATGCTGTCTGATTACATTATGATGCTAAAGATTATTTGAGAGATTATTTTTATAGATTTTTAGTTGTGTGTTATTGTAGAAGACGTATATTTACATAATACCAATAGTATTATATGTTTAGTTCTCTACTATTTCATACAATCGGTGCACAAAGTAACTTAATGAGATCCATAATTACTTCCCATAACTGCAGTTTATGTATATATGTAGTTGTCAACTATAAATATATATGTATTTTCTTTTAATGGCCAACATATTGGAGAACTGATGAGTGTCATGATTTGATTTATATGCACTGTGACTATAATTGCATATAACGTACATTTAATACTAGTTTAGTTGTTTGTTTGTCTGTTGTTGATAGTTGATACAAAAATTATTCTAAGGTAAAAAATTTAACTTGATATTATATTTATATTACTAGCAGCCTCCACTCGGCTATGCTTGTGTCAAGAGCCATTATCTCAGGAACGCTGGGAGATATCGAATCATAAAACAAGCCAAAATTTGGCAACTACCATCTACAGGTAGCACTTGGTCAGGAAAAAATCTGAAAACTATACATTTTTGGATAAATAACAAAAAATAATAGCCTCAAAAGTGGGGCAATATTTGCTATAGAACTCCAATTTTTGTACGGAACCCTCTGTGGGCGAGCCTGACTCGCACTTGTCCGGTTATTTATACTAGCGGTCCCCCGCTTGCCTTCTTTATTATATTATAATATTTAAATGTTTTGATAGAAAAACGATAAAGATGCACTTGGAAAAATACGATTGGTTAAAACCACGAACAGACGAATAAATAAACAAACTAATTGTTCTTTTATTTTTTTATTATTTTTTATTCATTTACAGTTCGTTTTAATCGATCAAATTTTATGGCCGATATAATTATAGAATTTTTTCGATTTCAGCATGACCATTGTTGATGTTAATAATATTATTTAGTGTTCTGTGCTTCTTGTCAGTTGATATTAAACCTCTTTTGATTCGCATATTCTGGAATCATGTAAGAAATCTTAATACTTAATTGTAATCAATTAAAAAACACGAACTTTAAAGAAATCAAAATATTATTTTGATTTATCACAAAAGTCACATTTTTTATTCTTTTATCTTTTTATCTGTAATATTCTACATCTTTTCACAATTTCATTGAAACGTACACGTTGTGTATAAGTTTATATTGTTTATCCTTGCTGTATTAATTGTAAGCAAAAAAAAAAAAATGTAAAAAATATCCGAATGCAGAGGACCAAGAATCCACGTGGAAATTGCATCACGTTGGTATTAAAATTAGAACATTTAGACATGTAATTCGTGTACAATATAATATATAATACATTATTTAAAACAAAACTAAGTTATTTATTTATTTTCAGGAACTGCTTGAAAATGCATCATCATTGTTATAAAGAATGATGTAGCTCGACAAATCGATTTGCTAAACGTATTATAGTAAAACTATTTTTAGTAATTTGCTAATACGATAGAATGAGTTGGTTAATCTTATCTAGAATTATCTGATAGATTTTTTGAACTTTTAACAGTATAAAAACGTACGGTGATCATTGTAGGTTAAAATCCCAGTTAAGAAATTCATATGTAAAATTGAAAAGTTTCCTGGTTATATTTAAATTAGAGTGGCGAAGATTTGATATACAAGGGGTACAAGGCAGAGCGAAAAAAAAACTCTTAGATAAAGAAAGAATCATGTATATTCGTTCGTACACGGCAATAAGTTATCTCTATCTACTAAAAAAATAAAAAGAAATCTAAATTTTTTTGTGATATAGTTATAGGTAGTAGTGTCACATTTCTATTTTTTTATACTTCTTAGAAGTATAACATACAGTGGCATAGTGTTCATTGTTTGGTTTCTGTCTGAAGGCTGTTCGATTTCTGACTTAAACGTTAATTTAGATAATGAGTGCGCGGCTAAGTAACTCTAATATCCATAATTATCATAACGTTGCTTGCTCATTTTGAAAAGAAGGCTTTTGTAAATTTAATTGTGAGTATATCCTATTAATACTAAAAATATCCTTTTTTTATGGTCTTATTATTTTCTTGTTGTATCGTGGAAGTGGGTTTTGGTTGACATTTTTCTAGGAGAAAAGTCAACGTCACTTTAACCGACGCTACCACCACATCGGATGGAACCCCACACCAGAGATGGATTTTTTTTTGTGACAAATACAAGGCTAGCGAATATGTGGGTCACCAGATGAAAACCCCTTGTAACTCCAGATACTTCTTAAAATACATTCAGTCGACTCGGGATAGACCCATCAATTATCTACTTTTAATAAGAACAAAATATTGAAATTCTTTCTTGCCCTACACAACTAACTTATAGCTTCACGCTGTATCCCACACACAGCAGGGTAGGCAGAGGGAACTTAGTGTTGAGACACTCCGTTCACCTCTTTCTGACGAATTCTGGTGTCATAACCTTGTGTCGCTGCGCCACGACTGCCTCATTATATATGTACATATAAATATATATGACTACTGAAAGATTTTAATTTCTCGCTTTAATTGTCACGTTCGGTAATTGAATCTGCGATCTTTTCACAGACACGACCTTGTAATAATCACCGTGTCCGCACTCGCTATAAAAACATATTACAGCAAAACAGCAATTAATAACATATCTTTGTTTTGTTATGTAACGTTTATTTATTTTCCTTTCAATATTATCGCTCACTTCTAAATCTTTACGACTTGCGGACAAGGGCATGGTCAGATAAATTATTACGTATTATATATATTACGTATTCAAATGTATTGTTTACCTCAATTATATAAAAAAATCAGATTCACGCTGTATCCCGCACACAGCAGGGTAGGCAGAGGGAACCTCGGTATTAAGACACTCTGTTCCCCACTAACACACAGAAAAAAAATAATAAAAAAAATTCTACATTCTAATATGTCTTATTCATTTGTAATTAAAACAGTAAATAAGCATATCAAAAATGTTCCTAAAAACAGCGTAACGAAAGTACAAAGTCCGGCATTTACCTTTTGAACAATACGGTATTGTGACGCGGAAAAAAAATGTTGACATTTTTTATGAATTAAAAAAAAAAATTTCATTGTACATTTTGACTTTCAATAACCTTAATTTTGACTTTGCCATATTTTATTATTTTAATTTATCATTTTCACCTTGTTGAGCTGATAAATTGTAAATTTAAGTTGTAATTTCCTTTGATAAATATTAATTTTATGAACATACTACATGGTTAATATTATAAGTATATACATCTGCCTCTTACTTTACAGGGTTTGGTTGTTTATTCAGACGTATATTACATTGTGTGAAACAGGTGGAGGTACACGAGTATGTCCCGGATAGAGGGGTAAGCATGGAGGCAGGCTGGCAGGAGGCCCACGAGTAGTGTCAGAACGTTGTTTCTTATTTTATAATTCTTACTTTGAAAATTAGAATTTGATTCACGAAAATTAGAAGATGAAATTTAATCATTATTACATCCCGCACACCGCAGGGTAGGCAGAGGGGGCCTAGTATTAAGACACTCCGTTCCTCACTTTCCACGGAATTCTAGAGGAGGTATTGCGTGTTAAGTGATGAACTCAACGCCGCGCTTTGCCATGACACCAGAGCGAAGAAATGGAAATATAAATTTAAATAAATATTTCATCTCCGCGAGTGGAGATCGAACCGACTACCAATCGATTTCACATGCACACTTTGTGCCTCTACGACACAACTGACCTCAATTATAAATTTTTTAAATATTTCTTGTCTATTTAAAAATATATATATAATAAATATTAACAGATAACACTCCTAGTGATATCGCGATAAATCTAAAATTATTCGCTTAATTATTACAGGTTATTTTATAAACATTTTTTAGGGTACCTATACGTCCTCAATAGTCTAGTTGGCCGTCTGTCTGTCAAGACCATTCGTCTAGAGATCATGTAGACGTATTAATTTGCAATTAATATCAAATATTTAATTCTATGATTATGTTCCAGCAGTTATAAAATTTGGCAAGAACTTGGACGATATAAATAGAGAAAATTAATATATTTAAATTTTAATTGAAAATTATTCTTTATTATATATTTTCTATGTTTAAATACAGATTGCACATAAAGGCTGCATTTCGTGATATCCTACTAAGAGAGAATTCTAACAATCTGCTGTACTGCTTACAGGTTGGATATTTGGATTACGTAATAGGTATTTCCTCTAAATTAGTTATTGATAAAGTTGATGTAGAGATTCTGGGAAGAGCTGATAGAAAGGATGAAGTAATCGACTACAAAAAAACATCGTTATCGACCAATACTTAGAATAAAAAGTTCATTGTCCTTAATTGCACCACTAAGTGTTTACAATCACCTTGAAATCTATATCTAGTATGAATTGTTAATCTTATATATTTTTATGTATTATTTTAGGGCAGTAAATGTGTATGTAATTATATTATATTGTAATTGTAATTTATAGCGATCTATACTTATGCACTTAATGAATCGTTAATTACATCTTTTGGGATTTTATACACAGATTGACTCTTCAATTTTATTTATATGTATAGATAATACAATATTATTACAAATTTAGTAATAAAGTCAAACACACACAGTGGTTGTAGGTGCAAATATAGCCTAAGAGAGTTTAGACATTCTATCAAACTACTGTTGTCTGTCACTCGTTAAGAGTTTAAGCCTTAGAAAAAATCTAATTATTAAATATTTACCGTTTATTTAATTTTTATTTTAATTTATACAAGAAATAACATTTAATTAAGTCGTTATAGTAGCTCTCTAATATACCTGCAGTATATTTGCACACGAGTAGTTTCTTTATTAAAATGGCTTTCATCGTGTACTATTCAGAGCGTGAACCTCCCTCCCACGAACCACCCGCGGGGTGCGCACCCCCCTCTTATAGTGTAGGGTTACGGAGCAAATATACGCTGAAAGGTTTTTTTACTATACTACGAGACTTTGTTTACACTGTGAGTTAGTGTGATGTAATGTTCCTAATTATATTTTACTTTATGTAATGCAGTAAAATATATGAGAATTTTATCTAATATATATATAATTATTACACCGTGTTGCAGACAAATGTGTTTAATAATTAAAATATTATATGATGTACAATGACAAAAAATTACACATTTATTATATATAGGACTTGAAAAACTATTCACAAATTAACTTCACAGGTTGTGCCTCTGGAATTCGACGGTGAATGAGGAGTGGAGTGTCTTAACACTAGCCTCTTCCTGTCTACTCTGCTATGTTCGGGATACAGCGTGTTATTCCTTTATTTAACAAACAAAAAAAGATTTGTATATCGTTATTGCAAACGTTAGTTTTAACTAAATTATCGAAAACTGCTTCGTCATTCAAATTATATTCAAATATTTTTTGTCAAACGAAACTTGAACGAAATATATTTTTTACATAGCTGTACTAGTATCTTCTAAATTAGAAAAAAATACATAGTTTACTCTGCGTTTAATTGACTTTCGACGAACTGTACTAGAATGTTATTGTTAGATTTTCCTCTATAAGGAGTAAAGTAATTCAGTCTCTATCTCTATTCTAGTCTAGATCTTCCGTATCTTCTGTTAAGCAGTATGATGCGCTCATGCAACTTGTTGCATTTTTTTATTATAATACAAGATTTGCTATATGTAAACATATGATGTAATTTTAAAATTACTTAAACTTTATGTAAAATAATTGTGAATTTGCACAGAGTTCCGTCACAGAACACGCAATGCATTCAGTACTCGGTGGAAAGTGGAGACTTAAGGGGAATGGAGTGTCGTAACACTAGGTTCCCTAGTTTCTCTACCTATCCTGTTATTTGGACCTGTTACCGCGACAAATTGTTACTTCAGTACAACTTAAAAGAGTTAAATAAAAAAAATTGGATTATATTTCATTTACAATAAAAGCGTTTATATAAAGTGATGTAAGCAGATAGAATGTAGTAATAAATTAATTTCATACTGGGTGCCGAGACCCAAAGTCACATTTTTTTTTTGCCTTTCTTCCGTTGGGTGATTTCGTACGTGTGTGATATGAACTATGGCTGAGTGCCAGACATTTCCAAAATATCTTAATAGTTTATGGGACCAAATTTTTCAAGGGTAGGTTAGGTTAGACGTAAAAGAACTTTATTCGTAATATCAAAACATCTGTTTTTGTTTTTAAAACAACGGAAACAGTCTTATCAAACCATTAAAGTTATAATATATCATTCCTTAGAAGGCACTATGATAGTAGCCATGTAAATAAGCATACAGCGATAATACCTGGCAATATTATAGTTATCAAATGAATTAAATCAGCTTCACGCTGTATCCCGCACACTGCAGGGTAGGCAGAGGGAACCTAGTGTAAAGACACTCCGTTTCCCATTATTATGTTATGATGGACATAGGGGACCTACTAGCAAGACACTTCGTCTCCCATTTTCCGCCGAATTCTGAAGAGTGGCGAAACTCAACGCCGCGCTTTGCCATGACACCAGAGTGAAGAAATTAAAACATACATTTAAATAAATTTTTCACTTTATAGATTAGTGATCGAACTCACAGCTCACAGTCACACACGACTGGCCTTTTATCTAATGAGAAGAAAAATGACATAAAAATAGTGTTATTATTTTAATACAAACTTATTCAATGTAATTTATTCAATAATACTCACGTCTAATAAAAAAATTATTCATTTTGAGCATTGACAATTTTCCTTTTACGGTAGAATAGGTGCATTTAAGGCATGGTCAGCCGGAGTACCGTTACTTGACATTAGACAGCTATTATTAGCTAATTGTATTTGTAAAATACGTATATATATATATTTTTAGGTCATTTTATATGTCGCACATAGTAAGGTAGACAGAGGGAACCTGGTAATCAAGTGATTACCAGGAACGGAGTGTCTTGATACTAATCAAGACACTCCGTTCTCATTAAGTGTTTAAAAGTCGAATGACACCCCGCTCTTATTAAGACAAAAATAGAGTCCCGTCATGGCGTAGGGGAACAAACGTGTAACTGTAAATGAGACAGGATGTGGGCTCGATTCAGACTCGAGGAAATGAGATATTTAATAATTTCATTTTAAATTACTTTTAGTTTTTTCTGTTTATATACATCTTAAATATTTCAATTGATCTTAAGTCATACAAACAATTTTGAGCAATTAATGTAAAAAATATGATAACGGCTCTTACAAGTAAGTTATTTGTTCTTACTGTGTTGTTCCTTTTCAAAAGAGTTATGAATCTAGATTTTAAGAACAATTCAACGCCGAGCTTTCACCAGACTGGAAAATCAAAACAAATATGTTTGATTCACAATTTACATATATTTATCGCATGTATAACATTAAGTATGTGACAATAACTCTACAAAAGTCCTTAGTTTTCAAATACAAAATCCTATTCCTCGTAGGGAAGTACAAGTTCATCTGTATAACGGTATTTCTTACTTTATGTAAAACACGGTGACCTCCTTAGTATGTATTTATCCGTTTGTAACATATTATAATGCTCATGCCTTAGAAAAAAACTAGTATTTCATATATGAAGTTGTCAACAATTCATTAAAAAAGGTATAAGTCTTGTTATGTAGGTCAATTAAACGGTAACTTTATATATTTACATACGAGGACGATATGAATGAATTTTCTTCACAACCGTTCATCACGTCGCAGGAGGATATTTTTGAGGTTCGCAACTGAAAAGGATCCGAAAAGCGCAGTGACAATAAAAGTCTATAGTGTACAATAAAATATATACTTCATTAAATGTATGTTGCATATAGCATTAAACTAGAAAAAAAAATAATACATTTTAATTTCTGAGCTAAATTTTAACTGTTCTATGACTGAAATTACGATATTAAATATTGTTAAAAATAAAGCTCACGGTTAAATCCAGAGGTTACTGACCCGAACATTTCCTATAAGTGGTTAAAAATGATTAATCTAATACTATTCCAAAACCGGAAGTTATATTATTGTTATCTACAAGATATTATTGGCCTTTAGACAAAGGAAGTTAAATAATTTTATTCTTAAATCACAGACAGACTAGATGTGTTATATGAATGTATGTATATAAATTAATTTAGTGAAAACTGAAGAACACAACGTGTGAAGGGCTGCTGTGTAGAAATCGGCAGAAAGTGGGGAACGGAGTGTCTTAACACTAGGTTCCCTCGGCCTACGGGATGCGGGATACAGCGTGAAGCTGATTATTATAGCATTGTTTTATAATAATTGAAGCTAGATATATATAATTTATTATAGATGAAATAATTTCTATTTCAATCATATGATCTCTAAGAATAGCTTGCAAGTTTTTATCGTGATTTAAGACTCGTTTATTCGTGCTTTTGTCTTGTACACTTCCGTATCACTGACCGTTACACGTGCGACGCTTGTTTAGTTCTTCCTAGACAGATCTAGACAGACAGACATACAATATATCTAATAGAAATAACTAATTTTATTTATAGAACTAAGCTGTTTATTGATTTTTTAAAATCTTTATTTTCTATATATACCGTAGTCAGTAAGAAATGAAAAAGCTCTTTTTTCTTTTAGTTCTTATGTGAATGTATATTTTGTATATATTCAATAACATTTACCAAAACGAATGATAAATGAAAAATTTCCAAGGCGGTTCAGTTTCAGAATATTGTTTATTCAAATAATTTTTTACAAGAGCTTTTGATTTGTCGAATAAACATAAACCTACCACCGGCTCCGAAGGCAGTTCTGCCGCTATAGGAACCCTTTTTGTCGTCATCTTTTAAATTTTGCTTATTTATAGTGTTTTTAGTCTCAAAAATTCCGAACCAACTCAGTCATTCGATACAGACTTCTAGGGATTGCAAAGCTTGTTTAGTCCAACTTTTTCGTAAAGTACGCTGTTTATATATTTTATTTTTATTTAATAGGAAGCCAATGTAGCCAATGTTTTAGCTATTAAATGCTACGAAATGAATACATTTTATAAAAAATACTTATAATCAAAAGAACACCAATATTATTTCGAAATTAATTAGTGTAAGATGATATGAATAGTTTTTTTACTGTAGGTAAGTGTGTAGGTATTTATTTATTATTTTCAAACAATTTCTAACGACGCCACCATTTTTTTTTTACTTTTACTTTACACAGTTTGTATACAAGAGTCGCATGTACAAGGGTGGACAGACGGAACCTAGTGTTAAGGCCCACCATTCCCCGCTCTCCGCTGAATTTTTGAGACATTGTTGGTTAAGTGGAGGACTTTAACGCTACACCTTGGCCTACCAAGCCGAATAAATTAAAATATTAATAAATACTAATTCATTCCCCCAAATGGGAATCGAAGCCACGACCTTGGTTGGCGTTATAGTTACACACTTGTGTCCCCGCCACACCGGCGGCCTCGTTTTAATTATTTAATATTTATATAAGAAACAAATATACCTTTTATCAATATTTACACTACAAGATATCAAGGAAGAAAAGAGTTTTTATAGATCGGCTTTTCCAATAATTATGGTTTTACATCTAAGCGGATATGAATCCGGAGATCGATACAGAAATAAAATGTGTCGTGACGTGTTTAGATTTATACAGCCGGTAAGAAGGTCCGTTTGTGAGGAATTTATATTGTATTCATAATATATTTAGAATAACTAGTAATGGTATTGATCAAAACAATCGTTTTTGGTGATGCTTTAAGCATCACCATGTATCCTGCACCTAGCAGGGTAGGCAGAGGGAACCTCGTGTTAAGTAAATAAATATTTCACTTCCTCGAATGGGGATCGAACCCAGGACCGTCGCATTACAGTCACACCTTTGTGCCGCTGCGCCACGACATCCTCTATAACATTTTAATTACTAAATTACTTATACTATTATCATGACGTTATTATTTTATAACACTATAATTTATAGCGATAAAGGTCTCAATCTTTTGAACGATATAAAAATTATATAACGTGATATGTTCCATCATTGTCCAGTTTTTTAGGTTTTAGTCCTAGCCCTATTGGCTTTTTATAGACGGGGGGGAAAAGGATACTCTGGCCCTAAGTACTACGTGGCTGCTTGAGAGGATGTGGTCGACAGTAAGGGTGCTTCCTGCGGGACTCAAACCTAGTCTTGAGACATTTGTTTGGGCTATAGCAATAACAGTTTTCAAAGCTCATATTTTGTAGTAAAACTGAACAAATTTGAAATATAAATATAAAATTTGTCATCATATGAGGTGGTTTAAATAATAATAAACAACCTAATTATACTTAACTTATAAAAATAACTTTGTTAAGTACCTAGGAAGCTTTTAGAATTTGTTTATTTATTTTATTATTATGCGTATCGTAAAAGCATTTAATATCTGTAAAGACCTTCACTTAGGGTCACTGAAGAAATTTTAAGATATTTATTTATTTTTTTTTTTCAGCTTCATGTTGTATCCCGCACACAGCAGGGTAGGCAGAGGGAACCTCATGTTAAGACACTCCGTTCCCCACTTTCTGCCGAATTCTGGAGGCATTGCGTATTGAGTGGTTGAACTCAACGCCGTGCTTTGCCTCGACACCAGAGCGAAGAAAAATAGAAATAATAACGTAAAGAAATATTTCACTTCCTCTAGTGGGAATCGAACCCACAACTGTCGCGTTTGCGGACGGCACTCTTGTATCACTGCGCCACGACGGCCTTTATTTGATACAATTTATAGGGTTTTTCAGCAAGTTATTAGCCTTGACAATTACTAATTCAATCTTGGCATTTCCCTTAAGTTTTTTTAATCTTATCTCGATTTCTAGACTTCTAGATATAATAACTCTATATTTCTCTTAAGCCCTTAATCCCACAGAAAATGATGAATGTTCACATCGCAACAGCTAAACTACACATTATCTCTAAATACTTGTATAATAATAGGCTATATCCGTTTATATATATATAATTAATTCTAGATCGATATCATAAAAACAAGTTGTAATTGTTCTATATGCAGTGCCAGCTTAGTAGCGAAGTATCATATATTTTGCAGTAAATACAATTGTTTTATATAAAATGTTTACTTTAGTAAAAACATTAATTGCGGCGTTAATTTCCATCACTCAACACGGAATTTATTAGAATATCGGACGAAATACGGGGACTGGAGTGTCTCAACACAAGGTTTTTTATGACAACGTCTGAATGTAAGGGAGGTGGTTGCGGGTTCTATCTCCACTCGAGGAATATTATGTCGGCTTAGAGTGTAAATGTGCTAACAGCTTGTAAAGCAAATTCTTAGGAAAAACAAAAAAAGGTCTTTAAAAAACTATAAATGGTACGTATATTTTCAGAGGAGTTTCGAAAATTGATTTTTATTTTCTTCTATATGAAATAAATATCAATATTGTATTTATTTTTACATTTTTAAATGGTATATAACCCTTCGATTGATCGAAGTTTATAGAAGCGAATAGAAAATACCACAATAGAATATACTGATATAATAGAGATAGTGCTTTTTTTTAGATTAAAAAAAAACACTTGTAATGATTTTGTGTTTATAGTTTTGATATTCGCAATAATTTATTATAAAAATGTAAATCAACCTCTTTGTTTAATAAAAATAAGTATATAAATTTTGATTAGATTACGATCGGATGTCATTACAAAAATGACGCTTTATGTGGAACTTCTTCCGATGTAACTCATGTCGTAAATAAGTCATATAGAATAACTTATTGCATTAGTATTTAAGTTATAAATTGTACAAGCTGAATGATATTTTGATCTGGAAAAAATATAAGCTCTGTAAAAGCTTCGAGGTGTTCGATTTACTTCCACACGTACGTATTCTTGAACGGGGAGAGTTCATACAGATTTCGTACATTCAATTTGCTTTTGCATATTATATTGTAGAGCTCATATATTAATATTTTTTATAAATATAGTATTAAATATAGTATTTTATACAGTATTCCACCTATACAAAATGACTTCCTGGGTTTTTTAAATTCCTTAGCTTATCACAATCAACAAGGAACGAAGTATTAGTGCATTACATTAAATTAAATAAAAACTAAGTAAAAATCAAGTTCCATTAGATTTCCTTGATGATAGTGATATGCTAAGGAATTTTAAAAACTAATATTAATACTAATTGATTCATAAAAAATAGACAAATTATTATGCACGTCGATAAGCATACGACCATTATATATGTAAATGTATGTAAGTATGTTTATTTGTTACGCTTTCACTCCAAAAGTACTGAACCGATTCTCATGACACTTTGTACACATACTCTTAGAGGTAATTG
Source organism: Heliconius aoede (assembly GCA_037355905.1). Taxonomy (NCBI): domain Eukaryota; kingdom Metazoa; phylum Arthropoda; class Insecta; order Lepidoptera; family Nymphalidae; genus Heliconius; species Heliconius aoede. The sequence continues at coordinate 1,414,352 of JBAIZZ010000269.1, forward strand.
GACTATATGGTAAGGTACTTGTTATAAACAAATATAAAATAAGCAATTAAAAATATATATATTAAACAAGCAAAGCCGCGTTTGTGTCTCTAGTATATATTTGTAGTCTCTCTGTATATATTTGTAGGGTTATAATTGATGTGGGTATTGAAGTCGATGCAAAAACAATATTTTACTTTTTTATTTAGTACCTACATAATTTACAACTAGTGGACATAAATTTACATGTAGCTTTTTGTAATAATCTGTTATATTAATGATGTGTTGTAAGCCTGTACAGATTTTTTAATTTTTTTTAACTCTAACCAGAGTAAATACACTGTATACCGCACACAGCAGGGCAGATAGACGGTGGGAAAAGTTGACAACACACTCGGTTTCCTATTTTTTCACTGAACGGAGGCATGTGAGTTGAGTGGCAGAACTCAACGCCGCGCTTTGCCTCGACACCAGAGCGAAGAAAAATGGAAATATAAACGTAAAGAAATATTTCACTTCTTCGAGTGGGATCCACCGTGCCGCTGCGCCACGACGGCCTCGATTTTCTGTGAGAAATATGCTTATATCTGATTTGTGACTATTAAGTACCTAGTAAATATGTACGTATATTTTGCGAAACTAAGTAAATATCCTTGACATTTGCAAGAAATTTAAATAGTTTGTAAAAGTAAAAATAATTTACTAATCTATAATTGTAGGATACATTAAGCGCATGTATTTCTCTTTAATATTCAAAATAAAAAAAGAAATAAAAACGAAACAAGTCTATTTTATATTTATAAATATAACCATATAATATAAGAATATAAAAAATAAATACGTTAAATACCTGAAACATAATAACAAAAGAATATCTCCCCCATTAACATAAACAAAACTATGCGCCATAAATAAACAAATTATAATTTTATTAAAATAATAATATACAATAAAATAAATCTATTTAAAAAAGAAATAACGGATCGCGCATATTACTCGTATGTGAAGAACAGCTATAAGTCGGAATTTTAACGAAGCTTTTGAAAAAGAAATAGTGCTTTATAATATTCATAAATTTATTTATGCATTTTCTGTAATTAACGGGATTCATAAATAATATATAAAATTGAAGTCATACATTCACCACTTTTTTGTGAAACCCTTAGGCATTGTGAATTGAGTGGCGGAAGTCAACCCCGCACTTTTGCCTCTTTGACGGAGCGAGGAAAATGAAAATATTAATTATTTCAATTTCCGATCTCCGATTGGGAAACGAATCCACAACCATCGCGCTTTTAGTGGTATCTTGTGTCCATGCGACAGACCAGCTCCAAGGTACGCAGGAAGTTTAAGAGCTTTTGCAATATTTTCGTCGTACTGTTGTCTCGATATGAAACACGACACATCGATGAATTGAACACTTATAACTAGGAGTAAATAAAGGTCAAAGGCTAGGAGCTGACATTGATATTTCGGTACTTTTAACTTACACGTGACTTTCATAGGTCACGGTCAGATGCAATCGATAAACATTATTTCTTTTATATGATATTGACACTGATATTCCGAACCTACAAATAATGTAATATTGGTCAAAGATCACTTTGATCCACTACATGTGTCGCTCCTACGCACATATCGCTTTTATAAGAAATTCGATCCTAATAGATCGTGACATCATAGGCGTCGAAATATTTTATTTATAACATATTTAGTAAGAGTCTTTATGTGCACCATCAGTATCGCAGTATTTGAAAGTTTGACTAGGTCGTCGATATGATGGTAGCAAATGAGCCAAAGTTTTTTTTAGTTTTGTAAATATTTTAAATATTCGTATAATCTGCGCATTTTTTTAAGTTCTGGCTTAAAGGTAGATCCTACCGGCAACAATACGTTATAGCCTCTACATCAGAGCGAATCCTCGGCCCCTGCGCAAGGACTGGCTTCATATAATCTATTTTACTACCATGTATCATTCATAAAAAATAAGTTTCATAAAAACAGATACCAGCAAATTTTTGTAGCGGGATCTCGGACTGTGTGTGCAATTCACTTTAATTCGGCTGCCGACTTATCGGGCGTTTACTAATCTTATTGTCAACAAACGACACTACAGAATTTTATTACAACATTAAATAACAATAAAATACACTAAATTTATTTCTTTTTAATCATTAACGACGAAAGCTTATTTTAATATACAAAAATCGATTTTTATTACAATTTTGTGAACTACTCCAATTTCTTTATGTAATATCAAAAAAATATATTAAAAACACAGATATTTTCTAAAAGCTTTTGTTATATAACGTTAAATAAAAGTTTCATTACGTATATTAACTTATTGTGCGATACAAAGTTTATTGTTCGTAAATACTCAATTTCCTACTTCATACTATAATATTATTTCCGTGTCAGTGATACAATACATATTTACATAAGGATTGTACGTAGTCTTGTTGTAGACAAAGAAAACTTATTATAAATATATTTTTCACACGAATACGAGTGTTAAAAGTTTAGTTTTAAAAGAGGATCTAGCGTTGAACACTCTGTTCTACTTGGATACATTCCGCGTTGAGTGTCGGAACTCAACACCACTCTTGAACTCTTTTCATTTTTCATTGGTGAAAGAACGATTGAACTTAAAACCATTACACTCCATTACACCTTAAAGTCAGACGTCCGTCAATCCCATTGCACCACGACGACCTCAATATCTCAATTTTAATCTGTAAACCTTTTCCTTAACTTAGCTTCACGTTTTATCCCTAGCGGGGCAGTCAGAGAACGGAACACCAAACGCTACGGTCTCTACATACCTCTTTCGCCTCGTCCACAGTCATCAAGAATAAATTCAATTTTAATTTTTTTTTGGAAAAAAATGTACAATCACATCGCTATGTATTCATGGGTTTCTCGTTAAAAGGCTCGTCGAAAAAGGCTGACCTAGTTTCATATGAACGTTATACAAAAATACTAGTCTAAAACTCGCAAGTATTTTTAAAATTCTGATATAATAAATATTTCGTACAGCCTGTTGACGTACCGAATTTCCCACGAAGTTTTTTCTCCACTCGTTTAAATAAAATTGGTTATAAATTATAATTCATTATTTAATCTTTTCAATTAGTGCTAACATGTAATGTATCAAAAAGAGGCGCAGTGTTCAAGGGTGCCGCCCGTAAACGCGATGGTGTTCGATTCCCGCTCGAAGAAGTGAAATATTTCTTTACGTTTATATTTCCATTTTTCTTCACTCTGGTGTCGAGGCAAAGCGTGGCGTTGAGTTCTACCACTCAAAACGCAATATCTCCAGAATTCGGCAGAAAGTGGGGAACGGAGTGTCTTAACACAAGGTTCCCTCTGCGTACCCTGCTGTGTGCGGGATACAGCGTGAAGCTGAAAAAAAATCTATATAGAAAACGTATCCAAAATATGAATAATGAGTGAGGTAACCGCGGCGTCTTGGAACCCGTCAGAAACAGAAACAAGAAGACAAAGTGTCTTAGCACTAGGTTCTCTCTATCTTGCGGGGAAAAAACACGAAGATAAAGAAAAAAAAAAATAAAAGTATATGACGTGCTATTTTTAGATTGACATATGAATAATTATCAAAATTTTATGCAGCCTTCGTTTAATCCGCGTCGGTGTAGACAGATCTTATCTTACAATTTTATTTGTGGACTCTAATTAAAAGTGAGTACATTTAATATTAATTTTAAAATTAATTATAAAAAATAAATTCGACATGTTATATCCTAAAACGTTTCAAATATTACAAAACGGTTTAGTTGACAACCTTGCTTAATTTATTTTTAAATTATATATTTTTCACATTTTAATTTTTAAATTTGAATTACATATTTGTCGGCCATGACTGTGGCCGGGAAATGGGCGACGGACACGACAAACAAAATTCTATATCTGAATTCATGCGAAAATTTATATAATAATAAATTAATGTGCAAAAACTAAAAACTTTTGATCCTTAAAAAGAATGTAAAGTATACGTCTCGTATGTCATGTGATCGATACATATAATTATGATAATAATTAATATATCTTATTAGAGATCGTCTACTTTTAAAATGAACTTACGGACGCATACAAACAAGTGTAATTACTATAAGTATATAACAAATAAATAATATAATTTTAAATGTTTATTAAAAATGAAAATGAGTTTTCCTCAAATCAACATTAGACTAGGTTTTGATTGGTCAGTTCTTAGAAGAACATAATAAAATATACAAATTTTGTCCGAATAAAAAAGGATTTTTTCACTTGTAAATTTAGTTTTTTTTTTAAACGGAATAGCCTCTTATGAAGACTATTTTATAGTTACATACAATGTTGACGTATTACACGTGTCGTGGTATTTATGTCTTTAAAGAAAAATAGTAATAGATTTTTTATTATATTTTTTTTGGTGATAATATTTTTATGAGCTTGTTTTTATTGCTTATTTGAATGTGTTTGTAATTTCAGTTTTCAGATTTAGAGGAAATGGAAATGTATATTTAAATAAATATTTCATTTCCTCAAGTGAGGATCGAACCCACAACCAGTCGCGTATACAGACATATTTTGTGTCCCCATCACTGGCCTCATAGAAATAGAAATGTATTTTTTTGACGTATATTTGTTGGGACTAATTGTCTCGGGCGTTCGCAGTATTCGGAAGAGATGTGGGCTCGAGACCCGCTACGTTCAACTTATTTTATTCCTTTCTACGTACTTTTAAATATGTCACTTGTACAGTACATGTAACATTTATAGAAAAGTAGATATTATATTCTTCTTCTTAAACGCAGAAACGCTGTGGCGCAGTGGCACATCGTCTGTCTGTAAATATAATCTATGAATGTGAGTTTGATTCCAACTCGGATGAAAGAATCCTATATGTATGCTAGTATGTAGTATAACAACGGGAAAGTTGAAAAAATATGTTTTTATAGTTGAGCTAGGTAAACACTTACAAGTCCTAAATTGATAACCGAAACCGGTATAATTTTATTGGTTGTTGACGAGTATCCACTTAAGATAATATATCAATTGAGAATAGATATTTTACTACTGGTATATATATGATATTTTATATAAAATTATAACAAATAATTAGGGCTATTCAATAATTAGGGCACAAGCATGTGACTGTAAAACGCGACAGGATTAGGATTCGATTCCCACTCGAGGCAAAACGCGGCGATAGCACGAAGAGAATTCTCCAGAATTAGGCGGAAAGAAAGGAACATGAGTGTCTCAATGAGAACCGAGTGCTTTAATAGTAGAATTCCAGGTTCCTGCTGCCTACCCTGCTATGTGTGTAAAAACTACTTATAAAGTACTTACACTGAATTGATATACTATCTTAATATCATATAATAAGATAACAGAATATTGACATATTAAATTCACGCGTGAATAGATTTTGTCGCTTAATTAGCATTAGTACGTTTATAGTTGCATACAAATGCAGCTGATAAGGATAGCAATGAACCTTGCTGAGATAAAGATAAAGACATTAGAATGCTGGATCTAGTTCAAAACAATTAAATATCAAATATGTAAAACGTTCAAAAACAGTCTCTCTTTTAATAAAAATAGAAGTGACTTGGTAGAGAATTTTCATTTTCATTTTTTCATTCATTCAATTTAATTTTCAATAAAATAAAGAATATTCATTTAAACTTTTAATAAATATACGATTATTTTTATATTTATACAAAGCATGCAACGTATTTTCTTATCCCTGCAGTAATTAAATAGAATATTATGAACTATTAACATTATTACAATGTGCGACGTTACATCACATAAATAATTATAAAATTTTATCAAAAAAAATTTATTTTAACGAACGAATAAAATGGAAAATTTATTTCTTATTATTCGATAAATTACTGTATTTCTTGGAACAAGATACTTTAACGTAGAATTACTGCTGTCGAGTGTTCTTCCTAGATCTATATGTAACATTGTTTAGTTAGTCGTGACATCTCGTTTTTAATCTAAAGGAAAACGTACTATTCTTATAATAATTATTTAAATATATTTGTTTATTTTCCATAAATACGTTTGTAATGCTATGTAATTTAAAACACATTTTCTTACCATTTACTTTTAAATAAGTGTAATAAATAATTTTTCTAAATATGTATTTATGAAGATTTTTAATGAAATCTTTATTTATATGTATATTTTATTCAAAATACATACCTTTTGTATGTCGATTGGGGGACCGAGGTGGACTCCAAAGTGGGATAACTGCAATTCCTCGCGGCAAGAGGCCCGCTCGGTATGTGAATGATAGAGCGGGATGACAGGGACCCGCGGATCTTTAGTACTTTGTTTAGTTCGTATTAAGTACTTCAATGTAATGTCGGCATACAAATATTATATAGAAATCTATATTGTATATTTATTTATTATATAATTTATTGTACAGCGCAGGTACTCTATCAACTCGCTTGATGTCGAGGCAAAGTGTGACGTTGAATTCCGCCACTCAACACACAAAACCTTCAGATTTCGGTGGAAAGTCGAACGGAGAGTCTTAACACTCTTAAGTTTAGTCTTTAGTTCCCTCTGCCTACTGTGGATTGTGCGGGATACAGCGTGAAGCTAATAAAAATAAATAAAAATAGGTCATGCAAAGCACGGCGTGGGCTCCGTCACTCAACACGCTATGCCTTCAGAATTCGACGGAAAATGGGGAAATGGTTCCCTCTTTCGACCTTGCTGTATGCGAGATACAGTGTGACGCTAAAAAATAATTATTTTCTTAAAAATATGAAATCTATGTTACATAGATCAAGGATAGATCATGTCATGTCCTGTAAAATGAAAAGTAAATAAATTCCGTCGATATTTATTTTGCTCATCATACTGTTCGCCATTTTATTATTTAAATAACCATGAGTGATAATACCATCGTATTGATATATCCGGAGGAAAGTATTAAATCTACCTATTACATACCTACGTATGTTCTAATCTAGATCAAATATTTTTTTTTTTAGCTTCCCGATTTTTCTAGTGTTTAACAAGCTAGTGTCGAACTAGACTATCCTTTCTCCACTCTTTGATGAGGCTATCATGACGCAATGGCGTTTTAAGTATCCCAATTTTTTTTTGTATTTAGTCATAAATGTATAGTTTTCAGATTTTTTTCTGAATAAGTACTCCCAGACCATAGATCTGAGTATATGGTATGAATTTCAAATCGATATCTTTAAGCATTCTTGCGATAAAGGCTCTTGAAAGACAGATAGTGTGGAAAACAAAGGGATCTAATAAGGATTCTTATTTCCTTTAAATGTACGGAAACCGAAAAACAAAAGGTTTAATTAGAATAAGGTAATATAGAATGAATGCTTAAATGAAGTAAATAAAACTAAAATTCTGAACTTTGAACCAGGTTTGGTGACTGGAGTGTATTGAAGTTGGGTAGATACTATGTAAAATAGTAAATTATTTTAAATACTAATAAAAAGTATACGTATCTCTATAATACATATAAAGATAGTTCTGAAATTGTCGGTACTAACGTACTATTTCCGGCCATAATATAATCAGATTACTCCATTCCTCATAAGAAAGCATCCGAAATAATATAATGAACTCTACAATTGGGCTCAATTGCTTTAGGGTCCAAGGCTAATTTGAATAAAAGAGGTCCCAAGATTTTATACTGCATCTCCTTGTTTCCATGTCAAGACGTTCTATTAAATAATAAGCCTTCAGAAATTGTGTTACTTTCCAATTTTAATTTTTGTATTAGGTACCTAATTACCCATTGGGTGTATTCCTTCTCTTCCTTTCTTTATTCCTATAGTATTCTATACCTATAGTATAAGTAATTATAATAAATTACTTACTTTTAATTCGTTTGAATGTATTATGCATGTAGCCAGTAGTATCACAGAGGCACAAGCGTGTGACTGTTAACGCAACAGGTTTTAGGTTCGATCCTCAATCGAGGAAATAAAATATTTATATTGTCATTTCTTGCAATGAGACAAAGCGCCGCGTTGAGATATTATATAATATCAATTGCTGGCCGTCTGTCAAGATCGCGTGGATTTACCTTGAAGCACAGAAACTAAAGTTGAGCCCAAATTATCTTAAGATTAGTTTAACGTATCTTTAGATCGCGTTGATTTGTAAACGTGGGTTTATTCATAGTTTTTGCTGTACTTTGTATGTAATGCGCCGCGTAATCAAAACCCATAGGGTACATTACAACAACTTAAGGAAAAAAATCCCAAAATAATATTTTCAAGCTTATGTTACTTCATTTGATACAAAAAATCTGAAGAACTTTTTGACCTGTTACCAATGTAATAATATATAATATCAACCACACCAAGTGGATACGCGGCACTCCACTGCACTGTGTGGTTTCGTAGGAACTTCTTTCTATGCGGCACGGAACTGTGGAATGGCATATCTGCAGCAGTTTCCAAGTCGGGTACCTTCAAAAAGCGCGTCTATCTCCGCTTTAAAGGTCGGCAACAGACCTGTAACGCCTACGGTGTTGCACGTGGGCGGCCGCGATCATTCATCAGGTGACCTGAATGCTCGTTTGCCTTGTATAAAAAAAAAAGAGGACATAATGGGAACGTGCACACGTGGGACGATGGGGCACTGTTTTTACTTCAGACAAAAACAGAGTTCGAAGAAATTACTTCATGTAAATCCGATGCGGCATGATGGATTTTTCAAAAAGGTTTATGTATTATTTATTTTATGATATAATTTTCCTTACGTTCTGTGATTAAACAATGGGATCTGTTCTACAAGCTTTCTTGGGAAGGTTTAATTGGTTGAAGACTGGGTCCCGATTATTGGGATTGTTTTCCGTTTACTTTTTATAGATTTTAGGGATTTTTGTTAATATTGTTTAATAATTTTACTAAAAGGGTCAACATTAAAAAAAACGAAGAATCATTTTTAACCATTTTTATTGATAACCAATAAATAAAACGACAAATACTCTACCATAATATATTTCTATATAGTATACTTCCATTTGGGTAAATCATGATGAAAGAAGTTGCATTCCAATTTATTGGCGCAGGCTTTACCAAACCTGCAGGGTTTCGGGTGGTAGAAGTGACAGGCGGGATTCACACAATTTGGGTAGAATTTGCACATACTAGGTGTTACTGTAGATATTGATTTATAGTTAGCTGCTGGTACCACGTGGGATGCTGGAAAAAAATATATATAAGAAATTTCGATTCATATGAGTGCTCAGTGTGTATAGAATGAGAGTTTTAATTTTCACGCACAACAGTTTGTTTTAGCTTCACGCTGTATCCCGCATATAGCAGGGTACGACTTAGTGTTAAGACTTCACTCCCCACTTTTCGTCGAATTTTCGAGGCATTATTTGTCAAGTGGCGCTACTAAAAGCCGCGCTTTTCTTTCGTTCCAGAAAAAGTAAATGAAAATAATATTAAATAATTATTTCCATTAAATTGGAATTGGACCCACAACAATCACGGTTACAGTCATTATTGTGCCACTGGGCTACGACGGCTTCGCGATATTATTTTCACATAGCTAAAACAAATATTATAAAGCAAACGAAGTACGACAAGTAGAATCCAAAATTATAAAATATATGAAAATTATTAATAAATGACATGGGCATCAAATCACATGTGTGGATGTGAGATTCCAAAAATGGAACATTAAGTGGCAAGTGTGGTGGCTATGACAACGTGTTGGTCACTATAATGAGGACTATACTAGTGCACATAATATATACATTATACATACAAACTTACCCAACAATGGTACATCGGTAGTGGATGTTGTGGCGGCGGTGGTCACGTGGTGGTAGGGGCAGGCGCGGCGGGTGCAGGAGGCCGCAAATTTGCATCGCGGGTGTTGAAACGAACACGCCGCGCCGTACCGGCACAGTGGAAACGCGCGGCACCAGACTGGTTTACGTTCCGTTTGGGACACTATATATACATAAAAAAAGACTTCATATTAGCTTAGATGATTCTATAGAAATATAAACAGACGCCGACAGAACGGGACCGTTGTTTGTTATCTAATCTATCTTGAGGGAATTAAATATATAATGGTGTTGGTTACGGTTTTAAAATTAATATTTTGTGGCTTCACACTGTATCCCGTAAATAACATTGAAGGCAGAGGGAACCCGGGAACCTAGTGTTAAGACACTCTGTTCCTCATTCAGACATTTCCGTTTCTCACTTTTCGCCTAATACTTGAGGCTTTGTTTCAATGAGTGGTGAAACTTTTAAACTACATTTACAAAAATACCCACAATACTTACATGGTGGCAAAGAATCATATTTGTGTGAATTTAAACTTGTTGTTAATGTAACGCTATCACTACTTGCACTTATTGTTCTCTCTCTTATACTTTCCTTATCTTTATCTGTTTCTTTATTATTATCATCTTTATCTTTATTATCATGTCTATCTCTATTACTATCTGTATCTTTATTATCTGTTTCTTTTACGTTTTTTTTCTTACCAACATCAAATATTATTGGAGAAGCGCGACGTTTTTTCAATGGTGGCACTTCAATTTTATCTATTTGTTCTGTACTTTTTCTTTTTTCTATCACACTCAGCTTTTCCTCCTGTTTTATAATAACTTGGATATCACTTTCTTCACTTGTATTACTTAATCTTATTTTCGATTGCATTTCTTTGATATTTTCAGTTTTTTCAATATCTTTGGGTGGTTCTGCTTTTGCTGGTGATTCAGGCTTTTCTGTTTCATTCTTTATTTCTATAGTTTTTTCTGTAGGTGTATTATTTTCTTTTGTTTCTTCCTTGTCTAAAAGAGCTTCTGTTTTTAACTTCTTAGCTAGAAATGCATTTGGGTGATAGCCATCCATAGTGACTATAAATTGGGTTCTTTTGTCCGTGCTGGCGGTTGCGTTATGTATCGTGCTGAAAATAATTAAAAAGATATGATTAGCTTTACGATATATCCCACATATAGGTGTCTCGTACATTGTACGAGACATTGCATATTTATGACGGAACTCAACACCGAAATTTTGTCTTATTACCAGAATGAAGAAACAAAAATAATTAATTCACATGTGAATTTAATTCTACATATCATCTCAATGAAATGTTTCTGTAGAAATCTATAGGGGAGAAGTTCATGAGCTTAATTAAATGTCATAATAATTGTTTTTTTTTTAATATGAAATGGTATTTGTATTTGAAACTAGTAATATGTAAATAAATGGTAAACACAAAATATTACTAATTTTATAAATGTTTAAGTCTGTTCCGCTTTCATACAAAAACTACTAAATAGATTTAAATGAAACTTTGAAGTAATAAACCTTATACATTAGAATAAAACAAAAGCTATAATTTGTGTAAATATTTGATATAATTTTTCTATAATATAATAATAACCTAAAACAAGCAAAGGCGAAAGTGGGTCGATAATTATTAATGTTAGTAGCAAAATACTCAGATTCGACACAAAATAGATATTTTTAAAAGTAAATAGAAATTTTGAGTTCAACGTGGCGCAGAAGCGCAGTGTGACTATAAAATGCGACTGAATGTGGATTCGATCAACACTCGAGGAAAAGGAAATATTTATTTAAATTTATGTTTTCATTTCTTCTTTCTGATGCCAAGACAAAGCGCGGCGACAACTTCCGCCACTCAATACGCAAAGTGGAGAACGGAGTGTCTTAACATTAGGTTTCCTCTGCCTACCCTGCTGTGTGCGGGATACAGCGTGAAGCTGACTTAAATAAAATTTTGAGATACTTTTCAAATAGTATGTAAGAAATATTTAAAAAAAAAATACATCAGCTTTTATGTACCTATTGTCAACGACGATGTCATCTGTTTCACTAGTCTTAGGCACATATTCAGTGTTTGTTATTACTTTAGTTATATTTGTAGGTGTAAATTCCACTCTATCTGATATATTTGATGTGATTCTGTAATAAAGTATAATTAAAAATATAACAGATAAGATATTGTAATTATATTATTAATAACTGAAGATTCTTATTGACATTGTGTCAGGATGGTTTTGGGCTTAACTTGAACCATGGAAAATATTTTTATTCTAAATATTTTGATCTCTTTTTTCTTTAGTTATTTTTTTTCATCTTTACGTTGTATCGCACGTACTACAACGTAGGTAGAAAAATATGGTATACTTTTAATATATATCGTTTATATATTTGTATCTTGTATATGTATTTATTATATCTTTGTAATTAAGTGCAATAAAGAGTATATAATAAAAATGGATATTCGTTCCACTTTCATGCAAAACTTACTAAACAGATTTAGATGAAACTTTACAGTAATATATTATATAATTAGAATAACACATAGTTTACAACTAATGTAAAGATTTCGTATAATGTGGTATGAAATAACCATAAGTATGAGCATAGTTATATAAATAACTACTTATTTATATACCTTTTGTCTTCTCCGTCACTCTCCTCGCCTATGCTGAGTTCTCCTTGGCTTTCCGAATGTGTGTCAACTGGCACTTGTATGACGATTTTGTGGGCTTCGATGCGACGCATTGGTAATACTAGGGCTCGTTTCACTTTAGACGGTTCAGGATCTAATTTTGGTGGCACCTGTTAAATTATATAATAGTAAGTTTAGCTTTACGCTGTATCCCGCGCATGGCAGGGTATGTAGAGGGAACCTGAGACCTATTAATAAGACACTTCCATCCAATACTTTCTTTTTAAAATGTCAGTGTGTCTGACTGAAGTAAAATTTACTTTCATTATGAGGAGGGATGGATGTTTATACCACTTTCACGCAAAAAGTACCGTACAGATTAAGAACATTATAAAAACACTTATTTAACAAGCAAATTTATGTATTTTAACTATCATTATAAAGTCTCTTAAATGTGCCACTCAAGAACTGTAGGTTCACATCTGGTGCCTTTAACATTTTTATGTCCAGCACAATAATATTTAATTTCAATCAATTTACAATACGGTCAACAAATTGTGGCCTGTCTGAAGTTAGAATTTATGCACGCAGAGGAAAATAATCAAAATGAGTAACTAAGTTAACAGATAACTTAAAGCTGGCCACGACTCGTCAACCGTACTATTACATATACTTACATTCAACAAACTCTTATGAGCATCAGCCACAGCCCGTAGTAGGAGGCTCGAGGCGGGCGCGCCGACACGAGGTCGAGGCCGCACGCGCACTACTGAGGTACATGACGACCTGGCCGTACGCCCTTCGAGTACTGATACCCTAGGAAACATATGAAAAATGGAATTTCAAATAGACATTGATATATTGAGGCCAGTTATGTAGCAGGGGGACAAGCGTGACTGTAAACGCGACTAGTTGTGGGTTCCAACCCCATTCGAAGAAATGAAATATCTATTTAAATTTACATTTCCATTTTTTCACTCTGGTGTCGAGGCAAAAGCGCGGCGTTGAGTTACGACACTCAACATAAAATACCTCCAGAATTTAGCGGTAAATGAGCAACGGAGTATCTTAACATTATGTTTCCTCTGCTGTGTGCGGGATACAGTGTGAAGCTTAATATAGATATAGACGATATGTGTTTTTATCTGTTATTAAAATTATAATAAAAAATATAATATTTATTATATATATTAATAGCCGTTATAATAAAAAATATTAAAAAGTTAAAAATAAATATTTAATAAAACGGATATGATTATTTCGCTATAATGGCACGGAACCGTTCGTGCGCGATTCCGACTCGCACTCGAGCGATTTTTTAAACATTCCAAGGTATATCAAATGATAATTTCTTTGCAGTGAATAGTCAATAGTCAATAATACTCTCATTCTATAGGAGAATTTAAAAAATATCATACTTTGATGTGAGTCTCTTGCTAGTATCAGATTTTTCAGTACTATCATCTGACAATGAAGATTTCCTTTGTGATTCAGTTTGATTCCCAAGTCGACTCTTCACCGATTTCTGTTTCACTTCCACATTCTTTTCGGGAGTGAATCTGAAACATATTTATTGAAATTAACATATACAAGGCTGTCGTCGCGCAGTGTTACAAGGCTGTTACAATAACGCGACGGTTGTGGGTTCGATTCCCATTCGAGGAAGTGAAATATTTATTTAAGTTTATATTTCCATTTTCTTCGCTCTGGTGTCGAGGCCAAGCGCGGGGTTGAGTTCTGCAACTCAACAGGTAATGCTTCCGGAATTAGGCAGAAAGTAGGGAATGGAGTGTCTTAACCCTGAGGTTTCCTCTGTCTACCCTGCTGTGTGCGGGATACAGCGTGAAGCTGAAAATAAAACACATACAAAAGTTTTATTATTAACAAGCCCGTTGCGGCGAAGTGGCAAAAGTGCAAAGGTTGTGGGTTCGATTCCTACTCAAGGAAATTAATGATTGTAATTACAAGTTACGACCTAATGTAGTCAAATAGCATGTTGTCATTAATGTCATAAAATATTAGAAGTGCACTTCAAAATTTTTTTTGTTTAGTCTAGTAACTTCTCTATCTACTCATGATTGGAAAACCACATCTTATTAATATTAGTCATTTTAAAACTTATTATAAGAATGGAAATGATATACCCTGTTCCGTTTCTATGTGGAATACATAATAATCTGATAAACAAATAATACTTTTGTATAAATATTTTTTTAAGTGCTAAATTATGATATTATATATATATATTTGAAAAACAATTGAAAATAAGATTTTTTGTATATTGCTTATTTTCTCTTTAATTAAATTTTAATATTTTTTTTGAGTATAAAATATTTAGAACTATGAATAATTTGAATACAAATATTATAGTACTATTCAAGAAATCGAACCCATTCGAGTTTGGCCATATTCAAAATATTACACAATTTCAATTACGTTTTTGTTTTCATAATATTATTATCAGATACTTATTATATCATTCTCTCATCATCATATCATTCTTTTTTGTTAAATATTCATTCTAAGGAATATATAGGCTAAGTTAACAACGTCAATTAGTTGCAACAAGTGCATAAAAGCACTTGGAAGATTTTCAAAGTGTTCATTAAAATTTTTGTACAATTTTTTTAGAAAATTACACATTTTAAAATTGGCTGTGTATCTTTAAACATATAATTAAAAAAATCAATGTCAACATTTATAACTGGTTCTAATAACCAATTTATATAAAAAATATTTCTTACTACCTTAAATGATTGTAATTAACAACCTTTCAGGACTTTTAGCCTTATTCTTGTTTCTTGTATCAGTTTTTGGTACTTCCCTAGCTCCAAGTCGTTCACGTATTGGCCTTTTTGGTAGATTCAGTTCAATTTGGGGTAAAATTTCAATTTGTTTTGGCTTTTCAATTTGTTGTATTGGTATTGTTATTTTACGTGTGGGCAGAGGAGGAGTGGCAGGTGGCGGTTGAATTAATTCCTGTAAATAATAAAATATGGTTAAAATATAATTGTTATTTATTTTCATGTAGTAGGTTCAATTTTCATTTAAGGTAATTATTTATTTTCATTTCTACTCTCTGGTAAAATAAATATAAAGCTTGTTTAAATTTTATTATTTCTCTGCCCAAAAATTTAATAAAAATTAACAGCCGCAGACCACATTTAACATTCCTCTTTACTGTCTAAAAATTATCTTTTCTATGTAGAAAAATTGCAACAATAATAGGAATAAAAAAAAAAGATTTTTAAGAAAAAATAACGTTTAAACATAATAAAAAAGTGAATCTTGAGTGTGCAAAAGCAAGAATGAAAGAAAAAAAAGGAAAATACCTGGCTCCCATCCTCCCCGAGATCATTCATCAATTCTTCAGCTTCAGTTCTTATATTGAGAAAATCTTCATCATCAGACATAGAATCCAGTTGCTCTGATAGTTTTTGCTTTAAACCTTGTATTTTAGCTTCAATTTCATTCATTTCCTTTATATGTTCATTTTTTGTATCAACTTTCTGTTTTTCAATTGCTGTATTTGTGTTATCTTCGGTAGATGTAATAGTTTCTAAATCAATTATAGGCACTATTGGTCGTGTTAGAACTTTAGCTTCCACTTGTTTTGGTTCTTCTTTATACGGTTCTAAAATAACTCCGTGGTTTTTTAAAATCTGTCCCGCAAATACATCTGTAATCGAAGGCTCCGAATCTTTCTCCAGATTCATTAACAGTGGTGGGATGTTTGGTCGAATAATATCATCTGATTTATTTTTCTTCTTACTTTTAAGAGCTTTTTTTTCTTCCTTTTTACGAGCTTTCTCTTTTTCTTTCTTTTTTAGTTTCTTTGACGATTCTCCTTTTTTTGTCTTTTCTTTTTTGTCCTTTTGTTTCTTTTCTTTGGATACTGACCTCTCCTTTCCTTTTTCAATATCTGTTTCTATAGAATAATAATTGTAAATATTTAAATAAAAAAAAAGCATTTCAAAATTATCAGATCTGAATTGCAACAGTAAATTTGAAGGTTAGTTACAGCATACTTTTTTTGCTCTACACTTTATTCTACAAACACCAGGGTATGCATAGGGATGCCAGTGTTGACACTTTTTACCCCACATTCCTAATATTCGGGACATTGCATATTGAGGCTGTGATACTCAACACCATGTTTTGTCTTGTTATCAAATCAACCAATGAAAATAATTAATTTCCGAAAGTGGGACTCGAACCCACAACTGTAGGATTTACCATCAGATATTCCTGTATCTACTGAACTAAAATGGCTTTGCCACTTATTTATTTACTTCAATTTACATACATTACAACTGTTTGATAGACTGATTTGTTCGTTCTAAAGAATTGAGATATTAACATGGAATATTATTGGCTATTAGTATTGGCTTTGTCAACAATGCATAAGAAAAAATCTTACTCAATGGTACAGAAGTTACAGAGACTTCTTGTAACTTCTTTAACACTTGATGAAGCCAATTAACAAATAATTCTGTGTTATCCCCTAGAAACAATTGTAGATCATCTTCCATCTGATCTCTGGTGCGTTTATTTGCCACCATGACCATAACATAATCAGGAAGCTCGTCATCTGAAAAAAATAATAGTGAATGTACATGCTCTATATTATACAAACAAATTAAGTCCATAAAATAGAAAAAGAATTATATATTTTACAGAGGATGAATGAAAATCAAACATAAATGAAAATTTGCTGATTTTTGAGAAATGAGGCCAACTAGTTGTTATGAAATTTATATGATACTTCTGGAACATAGGGTATGCTTATTGTTGAATGAAAATATATTAATCCAAATCGAACTACTCAGTAAAAAGTATTGAGATTTTAAACATTAAAAATATATATGCATTGAATAGAAAATTGTCTTTTTTGAGCAGTGCCCAACTATTTACTTATTCAAAAATACTTAATATTTATTAATCAACAAATAGGGCAATCTTACCAACATAACACCCCAACTCCGTCAATTTGGCCTTGATAGCGGACTGAAATAAATTTTAATCAATATTATTGATATATTAACAATGTACACTTTTTAAATACGAAAAATTTTAATTTTCGAACATAGTCCGTTACTACGATATCAATTATGAGCATTTATAATTATTGGAGAGATAAATAAAATAATGTGATTATGTTGTATAAATAAAGTATTAATATTCACCCGCATCTTTTGTCCGATTTCACTGCCGACAACATCCATTTTTGATGTTATTATACACACGCTGACTTCACCAAAATACTCGTTGGTATGCTTATTTTAAAAGCTATTTGTAGATATTACTACAGCAAAACATATTCACAGGGGTTCTTGTTAATACATAAACAAAAATAGCAATTAAATAATTATTTTCGTTGTTTCTATATCACCCCAAATTACAAGTTAGCCATATTCATTGGAAATTTGTCTAATGTGACAGTTCTAAGCATTTGACAGTTAACTTGCGTTTAGGAATTTCTCTCAGAGCAGCATCCGAAATACATTATATAATGAAATATCAGTTTTTATTAATATATTGTATAATTTTATTACCCATTTTATACATATAATAATTATACAAATTTGTTCGTTAAATTTTATTAGTCATTATGTCGATCGAAGTTAAGGGTTGGCAAGAAGTGGATAGGACCAAAGTATATTTATAATTTTTAATTTCAACGAAAACAATTCCGTCATATATAATTCATATATACTTTTATAACATTTTATCTTTACGTAGCTCAAGCTCTCCCGTTTTGTAACCTACTTTTTTATTTTTAGTCCGCGTCAATTCATCAAATGCTGTAATATACCCTTCTTCTTTATATTATTAGCATACAAGAATACGTTTACTATAAGTTAATCAAAAAATATGTAATGTTAATAAAAATGTGATTTTTGAGGAATAGGTTTATGAAAGTTATTATTTTATAGGTATACTTAAGTAGCGGTTAGCCTTTCAATTTTCTAAAGTCACCTGTAAGTGCTCATCATATCGAAAAATTTGATGATGTTCGGCCCTTAAAATAAATTATAGCTTATATGTATATGTCTGTATGTGTGTAACCGAGGCTATAGTCAACTATATAACAAAAAGAGTTTCATCAGAATCGGTCCAGTGGTTTTTGTGAAAACCGAACAACAGACAGAGGGAGACAGACAAGTCAATAAAAAATCATATTTAAAATTATTATAAATCTGGCATAGTGATTGATCAATCTTTCACCTTTAGTCCCTCGGGTGGCGCTCTCATTAAGTTTTCTCATCTCTATAATATTTAAATTAGAAAACGATGTGCATCTATGGCGGCTGTGATCTACTTTCTAATTTATTAGTTTGCAGAAATTGTCACGAGGGTAAACATACCTAGTCCTGATTGCTTGAAATAACTAATATGATATAAATATACCTTTAAAATAGATATTGGGACTCAGGACCCATTTTAACATGTTTGTAGAGTCAAATTTTAGAAATGAAATCAATTGTTTTTCGGTGTAAAAATATGACATACATTTGCTCATGCAAAGTCAGACGTGGATGATGATGATGATGGATACTGAAGCAGTTCCTCGCCAATCATAGCCCCAGTCCAGCAGAAAGCTATTACTATTTTCTTTTGTAATAGAATATGTTTTTATCTATGATAGAAGACGTTTTCATCTTCTATGTATGGATTTATTATATAAAAAAAACACACACACACATTAAATATTTTTTTTTATTTTAACAACCTTCGTAATGTCACAGTGAATACTAAAAACAAAATAAATAACATTAACTAATATAATTAAAACTATTCATTATTTCAAATTCGAATTCTTAAATGTAATATGGCATTGCGCTCCGTAAATATATTATGTCAATATAATTATTAAAATATAATTAGTTTTAAAAATACTGCCAGTTTATTAAAAATAAGAATAAAATAAAATTATGTTGTCATGTTTTTATTTTTTTAATTACAATGTTGGCTACCACAATGTATTTCAAAGTATTGCATGAAAAAATGCATGCATGAGCATTGAATTTGTATTATATTCCATAAAGTAATATATATATAGGGATATATTCACAAGCTTAATAATTAATATATTTTCCTTTTTACTCACCCAATTAGGTATACTTATTAAGTCTTAAAAAATAATAGATTTTTATAATCTTTGGTCCGCACTTAAAATATATAAAAAAATCAATCAAATTATACAGATAGATGTATTGCATTGGAATGTCAGTTAATTGAGGTATTATAACATTTCGGAATGTATTTTCTTTTAATTTCCATTGTTCCTTCTTGTTACTTAACCCTATATTGTATCTTAAAACAATACTAGTCAGAGACCGCCGAGCACCCTTCAAATATAGTCCTACTAAAAAAAAAACAACATTATACGTTTATAATATCAATTAGGTAAATATAAATAGGCAATCATCTATACACGATAAACTTAAGCATCGCTTATTAGCTGGACGGATATGGTGGTTTTTTATATGCTATTTTATTATTTTTTTATATATTAATATGTCCACGTGATAAAAACACGCCAAGCCAATGAGCGATGGTCAAGCGTAATCAATTTCGAATCTTGTGACTTTTATATTCGATCCAAAGGTGGTGAGCGTGTCATTCCTAGGTCCATAGCTTAGAGACTTCCCTGGAAGGGGCTTCCCCGTGATGTACTTCCGTGGATCTACCTCCCTGTGGCCCGAGGGTCTGCCCTGGACTCCCCCAGCGACACTTGGCTTAGAACCGTTCGTGTGTTGCTGAAGCTGTATCCGTGACGCTCGTTCCATTTCTCTAAAAGAATTCAGGACTAGTTATTGATGCTTTAAAAACTTTATGTATAAAAGGATAATAAATGGTATTAGTTTATTTTAGTTTGTGACATTTATATTAATTTCTTACTGAAACTTATTGAAAAAAACATTTTTTTATTATTTGAATGTAGTCAAATGATACAAACTAAAAAAAAAATGGGCAGTATAGAAAATCCATTGGCAGAAATAAAAATGAATATGGAAAACGAATAAGTCAAGAAAGAAAACTACCGTATTACAAGAGCGTGCACTTAAAGATATCCGTAAAGCAGTGAAAAAGCGATACACACGAGTGAACTTTATTGTGTTAATAATATGCTATATAGATAGAATTAATGACTCGGTTTGAAAATAGTAAAATATAAATGATATGTAACTAGGTAAAGCGCAATGTTAGCTTTTCAGCTCGCAGTCTCGAAAAATCGGCAGAAAGTGAGGAACGGAGTCTCAATAATAGGTTGACTCTGCCTGTTATATGTGAGATACAGAATAAAGCTAAAAAATATGTAAAACTACATGTTTTATATATAAAAATATCAATTTTATTACGAAGATTGGTATTATATTGATTGATATGTTCTTTTTACAACAAACTCAAGCGCACCTAACTCGTATATGTGACGATACTTTGCTATTTAGACGATCAAAGCAAATACAATATTTAGGAAATATAATATTCACCATGGCAACGACATATTTTATAGCCTATATTGTTTTTTTGTTATTGGAAACTTTCTTAGTCAATACCTAAATCTATAATTGTATGCTATAAATTACCCATAATATGTAAATTTAATTTTTTAATTTTGTGAGACGGTAAACATTTATATATTTAGAATTATTTCTAATTTATAATTTCAAATATCTGTGTAGTAACTACTTGCAATGCAATGTCGTCATGCGATGATACCTTCACGTTCGCAAATATGAGGCTAGCGCGGACGTGCGCTCCGGTTTCTTGATATGGTGGCATGCTGGCGATGAGGGATACGCACCGCTGGTGAGGCCGGACAGCCTGGACAGTGGGCAGCATAGGGCAGCCGCGTACGCCGCCCTGTACTGCGCATTCATTATTACGTAGATGATCGGGTTCACGCAAGCGCTCGCGTACAGCAGGAGGTAGCCGGCGATGTGGAACACTGGAAATTATTCGTAGTTTAGCTTTTTAAGTGTATATTTATAATAGTAGTAGACTAAACGCGACCGATTGTGAGTACGTCGATATATTTTCATTCCTACCTAGGCCTAGTTTGATTTTATACAAGAAAATTATGTGAAATTTGTAAAACAAATTTGAGCATTTCATAAATATTGAACGGTTTTGTGCGTAAGTACATAAAATACAAATGAATCTAATTACCCCAGTAGTGATCACGAGGTAAGTTAATAAAATATGAAAAAATTCGTTAAGAGTATATTAGTTCCACTTGCTTATTCTCATGTTTATTCAGATAATGTATAACCATACACCAGTAGTTAAGTAGGTTCATCCATATACGAGTATACAGTTTTACTTACTGCAGTCATTTAAAATTGTATATACTGTGTAATTTTCTATACTTTTTATAATTTGTTAGTATTCACAATTTCTTAGATTGTAAAAGAATAAGGAACTTTTAGAATAATAAAGCTTTCGTGAAAGTTAAGTTTTTGTAACTGTAACTCAAAATTAATAGTAAACATTAATGTAATGCAAGGAATTTAAAATTATGAGTAGGTAGGTGTGCTCCGTTGGTAATTTAAATTTGATTCCTAAAAAAACGAATTAAAGTTTACATTTTCCGTTCATATTACTTAAAATTAGCTTTCAATTCCTACCAATTCTCTGATTATATTACCAAGAGCAATAATATATTTTATTTTTTTGTATTTATCACTATAATTATTTTATATTGATAATATTTTTGGGGTTGTCGTGACCCAGTGCGCATGAACGTGTGACTGTAAATGCGAAGGTTGTAAGTTCGCTTCCCATTACTTATACAAACTTCGAAATTTTTATGCAAAGAGGGGAGTAGAATGTGTTCTCTGGCAAACTTGGTTCCCAACCCCGCCCTACCTCCCCTACATTGATGGGATGTAGAGTAATGCTAAAAAAAATTATATAATTAACTTACCAGGGTAATGTACGTGACTATCAGCAACTTTAGCAATAGTTATGGGAAGATAGCAAACAAGGAAGGACAGGAAGATGGCAAGGACCATCTTCGTTATCCTCCACTCGTTGCGGCGCGCTTTGGTCTCTCTAGTGTCCTTTATAGTGGACCGCTTGTCGCTGCCGTTGTTCAGTGTTCCAGGATTTGTAGTTTGTGAACGCTGGTGTTCCCGCATCCTTTGCTCTGAACTGGAATAAAAAAATATCAAATTAACTTTTTTTCAAACTTAGTGTTAACTAGTGTTAAGACACACATGGTAGGTAGAGTGACCCAACGCAACGCCGCGCACAACCTCGTCAAAAGGTCGAGGAAATACTTAAAAATATTTCTACGAGTGGAAATCAAACCCACAATCTGTCCCGTTGCCACGACTGGATTCAAATTTTATTCAAAAAATGACAGACCAATGCCATTTATCCCGAAAGTCATTCGTAAGATTTTAACTAAGTTTAACTAAGTAAGTTTAATTTTTCTAATTTCTAATTAATAATCTGTTAATTTTCTGTACTGAGAATTCGGCGGAAAGTGGGGAACGGAGTATATCTTAACACTAGGTTCCCTCTGCCTACCCTGCAGTGTGCGGGAACAGCGTGAAGCTGATTTTATTTACTCTGTTAATTTAGTATATTTTGTGTTATTCAGAAACAAAAGCACCGACGTGAAAACTTAAGCCTATCAATACCACTATTTGTTCGGGATAAGAAGCTTATATCAATCCCCTTGTTATCGACTAGTCATAGGTAGATACAGCAAAATGTGATAAAATAAACATTTGAAATAACAAGAATTTATCTTATAATTTTTCATAAAACATCTTTAGACGCCAGTCGTGGCGTTCTCTCTGCCTACTTATGATATATATGCGGGATACAGCGTCAAATTGAAAAAAAAAAACATATCTTTAGGTAAGATTACAGCCACTATTCATTTATAAAACAGTTAAACTTAAAATGAAATTAACTATATACAGTCTATTTATTATATTAGCAGTATAACGTCAAGTAGTTGATGAGATGAAAACATAAGAAGACACTCAAGAGCGAATGTTTGCAGTAAAAATTGCATTAAAAGATTCAATTTTTGCAGAAATACCTTTTTTATTTGTCCACAGAGTTCGCAGTCCGACCCCATAGATACACAAGGTATACAATTTTATGACACCGTAAAACTCAATATAGTATTAAAAACGTCAGCTCCCCATTTGTTCTAACTCCATAAAGATAATGGAAAGCATTTCAGAACATAAAAAAGAGAGATATATTCATGTACCTACCTGGTTCTTAACACACGTTTCGAATGTCAATTTAGTCACTAATTATATTGTCCAGTGCACAAACACTACTTAATCTCCGCTCAATATACACCGGAAATTGAAATAGTTTGATGTAAAACGAAGGAACGAGGGAGAGGGAGCAAAACGTATGAACAAGTTTCCTTCTCGTTTTAAAGTATAAAATATTTTACAAGATGGATTCTAAATAAGTACTAATAAATAATTAATCGCCTCAAGTAGGAATCGAATCACCATCCAAATTCAATCAAGTTTACAATCAAACTTGAACTAAATTACCTGTGAACCACCCAGAAAATCCTGGCATAGCATATGAAGATGAGCATAGCTGGCACGATAAAAGCTATCACGAAGAGAGCAGTTTTTGCTGACCGTCCGTTATCATCCGGCACTATCGAACACGTGCCTAGCTCCGGATCGTAGTCGAATTTACCTGTAATAAAATATTATTTCATATGTGAAACTGATTTATCTATATTAAGGATATTCATTTTTTTCAGCTTGGGGTTGTATGCAGGGTAGGCCGAGGGAGCCTAGTATTGAGACACTCCGCTCTCCCCTTTTTGACGAATTGTGGATGCATGGCGTGTTGAGTGGCGGCACTCAACGCCCCGCTTTGTCTTAACGCTAGAGCGGAGAAATGAAAATACCAAATATTTAATTTGTTGGAGTGGGAATCGAACTAGAACCTATTGCGTTTAGAGTCACACGCTTATGCTCCTGCGCCACGACTGGCCCAGCCTGGCCTTGTTAATTTTTATGAATAAAAATATTTTTTATAAATACATTTTCTGTTGCTATTTAATAATTTAAATGTAAGATATAAAACGCTCATAAATTGTTTAAGTAACTTACGAAGGCTCGTTTTGATAAAAGATTCGTTAAATATTTACTACAAAAACTATGAAGATTTATTAACAATTTATTTTATTTATTTATTTATAAACACAGACAAAACAAATTAAAAGTTAATTTAAACTAAATAACATATTCAGATTAACAATCTTAAAAGATAGATAGTTATATCAGATGAAATGTAAATTTATATGTCTCAAAGGAATACAAAGGTAATTTGGTGAGATTACTAGCTCCATTGCGTCGCTTAATAGGCCTCAGTCTGTGTTGTCTGTCTGTCTTTAAAGTTTTGTTTATATATATAGCTATGCAAATATATGAAGAACTATTGATATTCAACTGTAAAATATAGATTTTTTAAAGTGAAATATATTAATAAGTTTAAAAAACGTCAAGCTCTTATATTCTTTATTTTAACTATGATTTTTTTATATTAATTTTAAAAATGGTTAATTTCTATATTACTAATTCTTCTCATTAATGTTATGCTTGCTGCTAAAATAGCTATAATAGTAATCCCAACTTACAAAGGGCTCAGACATCTCTAAGGTACCTTCATGTCACCGTTTAATGTTTGATAAAATTAAATGCTTTAAAGGATTTTATATGTAGTTACATTCTATTATATTACAGCTTCACTTGTCATTATGGGTTTTTGTTACGATAATGATACACAGTATCTGCAAATACGTAATGATTTAAATAATATTTGATTCGGTTAGACCGGTTGTGGGTTTGATTCCCTGTTGGGAGAATGACTTATTAATTAAAATCATTTTATATTATATAAAATGATTTTATATACTTTCAATTATAACTACAATCTTCAGTTTCAGTTTAACCGATACAACGATTAAGAAATATTATCAACAATCTCTTACCCCAGACTCCAATCAGGGTCGGTATCTGCATCCCGTACGAGAACATCCACGAGAAGACGATCATCAGAGCTATATTGTGCTTGCGGTACACCCTCGAGTACCAGCTGTGGTGTGCTATCATTATGTATCTATAACAATTATTGAATTAATTTATATCTTAACTGATAGTTGGATTTGTTAAAATAGTTTTGTGTTTTAAGGCCAGTTGTGGGGTCAATTTCCACTTTGCAAAAATAAATATATGTGTGTGACGGGGCAAGGTGCGGCGTTAAGTTACGTCACTCAAAACTCATATACTAGGTTCCCTCTGCCTTCCCTGCTGTATGCGGGTTACAGTCTGAAGATGATTTAATTTTTTTTTATATATCAATTTAACTAGAACCTCATAAGTACGAGACATTTTATAAAGACATACTATTTTATATGGAATCACGCATCAAAACTTGCGAGGTTCTTATTATATAGAGGTTGGCTGAAATTGCTCTAGAGTCAAATTTATTTTATATCTGATTTCATTTATAATAACGTTCTTTACACCTGCGTCTGTTGAATTATTCTATTTTACGTATTATTTCAATCATTTGTGACTAAATATGAAAATGTTATTAATTTTCGGCGTATTGTAGAAAATTTTATATAGAAATACCTAATATTTGTAATGACTCTTAATGTATTTATAAATTAGACTTTGATTGTACACACTCACGTTGTGGGCTTAATCTCTTTTAAGAAAATGTATATGTATATTGT
Organism: Heliconius aoede; assembly: GCA_037355905.1. Classification (NCBI taxonomy): domain Eukaryota; kingdom Metazoa; phylum Arthropoda; class Insecta; order Lepidoptera; family Nymphalidae; genus Heliconius; species Heliconius aoede. The sequence continues at coordinate 1,440,549 of JBAIZZ010000269.1, forward strand.
AAATGCAATTCCTTTAGAATGATTGACAAATGAAAATTAGGAAGACATAAATAAATAGACAAGATAACTATCGCAGGCAGACCGCAGCGTTGAGTTCTGCCACTCACATGCAATGCCTCCAGAATTCGGCACAAAGTGGGGAACGGAGTGTCTTAACACTAACCCTCTGCCTACCCTGCTGTGTGCGGGATAGCTGAAGCTGGTAAACAAAAAAATAACTATCGTAAGATCGACAATTTTTCTCTTCATTTGTTAGATTCTCAACAAGTGCTTGTAGTAAGTAGTCGATTCAAGTCGCCTACGTTATTTGATACGTTTGAAAATTTATGACTTGAAATAAACGAAAGATAGAAGAGAAAAATAAAAGAGCATCTTTTATGTTCCTATTGATGCGAATACCATAAAAAAATGGAAGACCTAAGTTAATATATAAATATATATGAAAATCGATATTATTACAAAGCAATAACGTAATAGGGCAAACGGAGTGTCTTCTCTGCATACCTTGCAATATGCGGGATACAGCGTAGAGGTGAATAATAAAAAATAATATATATAAAATAATAATAATAAATAAATAATAAAAAATATAAAAACATAGATTCAGCCATCTGGATGATCAGAAATTCCCTGCTACATGTATGCCGTTATCCCTCGACTTGACCTACACTCTTGACGTACTTCTATTACCTTTGAACATAACAAGGATACTTAATTCTAAGCATTTTTATTACAAATTAGTATTCTATGTACGTACGGCTTGTATGGCTGTTTAATCTTCATATTAGAGATCTGTTGCTGTATCTTTCGAATTGTTAATGAAATATTTATTTATATTAATATTTACATTTCTTGGCTCTGGTGTAGAGCAAAATGCAGCGTTTAGTTCCGCCACTCAATATATTCTCCACTTTTTGTCAGAATACAGCAAAAAGTGGAGAGTATCTGCTTGACATAAAGTTATTTTTAGCTCTATCTATAACCTTAATCGGTGTTTGTTGAAGAAAAAAGCTTATCATAAGTGTTACGTCAAAGACGCAAAAATTTTTCAGATTAAAAAATATATTTCGTTTAGATAGCATAAATATCTTAGTAATTAAAACATTGTTTTCATAACGCGAAATGCGTCGATATATTCTAGTATTGAAGTAACAACTTTATAAAAAAAAACATTTGTTGAGTTCTGCCACTTAACACGGAATGCCGCCAGAATTCGGCAAAAGTGGGGAATGGAGTGTCTTAACACTAGGTTTCCTCTGTCTACCCTGCTGTTTAAGGGATACAGCGTGAACAACTTTTTAATCGTATTAAAAGGTTATATGATCACAAGCAGTTACCTTCTATTATATTCAACTTTTACTCACATAATGTTACAGAACCTATAATATGCTACAAAAAATATCTATAAAATATCCTACTGAAGAAGATGGAAGGTAGAGAATTATACGACGTGTCGTTAGATTGCCTCGGTCTAATCTAAAAAAAAACCTGCGCTTTAATTAATTTTAGACGGGTACGGAGAAAAACAATGAAGCTCAAGTCAGCACTTTGTTATATATCTTCAAATATACAAGATATTTTATTTTTAGGAGGGAACCTAGTGTTAAGACACTCCTTTCCTCATTTTCCGTCGAATTTTCAACGCATTGCGTATTGAGTAGTGGAATTCAACAATATGAAAAAAATGGCTCAATTTGAAATTGACTCCGTCTAGTGAGAAACGAACCCATAACCATCGTGTAACTGATACACTTGAGCTCCTGCGCCACGACGACCTCTAAAGTAGAAGCTTGTATATAACTTTATTATATCTCAACATACAAACCTATTCATAAAACTTATATTACTCGATCATCATCCATTGTAAAATGAAGAGTTGTGCCTTTTGTGATGTCGCAAGGGACTCACCTGTTTAAAGTAATGAGCGCGATACTCAGCAGGGATACGCCAACGTTGCCATATCGTAGAAACGGCACCAGCTTGCACAGCGCACCCCCGTGAGACCAGGTCCTCGTCCAGAAGCCAGATATGGCGAATGGAAGTACCACCGCACAGAATAAGAAATCAGCTATGCATAGACTGAAAATAAAATAGTTTATTATAGTTATTTTACCTAAGTCCTAGTAAATGAATTAATTACTAAATGCTTTCCTCGTCAACGGTCTGGCGTTAGATTTAAAAAAATCGGTGAATACGATTTCGTGTTCAAAAATTTTTTCTAAAGAATATATAAAAATAGAACGGTTTACATTTTTACGAAAAAAAAGGACAGAATTTGATATTAAAATATAACGTCGTAAAAATAACACATAGTTTCCAGGGACCACACGTTTCTTCTTAATAAATGAAGGCATGTCACTAGTGTGGGAAAAGTATATATTTAGTGAGGAAAATATAACACATTTTCAACACACGAGAGAATATAAAATAAATGACAACGAATTTCATTTAAAATATTTTTTTTTCCTGCACAAAGCATTTGCGAGTTGCCTACATACGTTCTATCTAATATACTAAGTAACATTTCTCTAGAAGGATATTATACTAATAATAGTGATTCGCTGACAGCATGAGTTATAATATAATACATCTATAATTTAGTTTTTAATATAACATATTTTAATATAAGTATAAACAATAAAAAAATCTTTAGCTAGTTTAAATATCAATTTACATTTTTTCCCATACAAGTAGAAAAAGGTAGGAAGCGAAATACATGATGAGAATGAATACTATGCTGACTAATGGATTTTTAATGTGAAGTCATACGCACTGTTTCTGCCTTCTATAAAAGTGAAAGTATGAAAGTTAAATGTTTGTTTTTTCTGTTAGTTATGACAGAGGAATTTTTCTTTTAATCTACAGGTAACTCTAATATAATAGTTAAACTATAGGAAATAAAATATTAGGTTAGGCCTAATATTTTTACCTAATGATTTGTCTGTACTGGTTGGAGGACGTTGAGGACGTTGCATTTTACTAAATCCAAAAAAAAAAAAAACTATATAAATACATAATTTAATAAAAATATATGTATTTTTAATATATTGAAATTAATAAAATTTCTTTTACTAATTTTTGTCTCATTAAAATAAGCCGTATTATAAAATATAATGCGGCTTATTTAAGAAAATAAAGTACATACTTAGCTTAAGCTTTAGGTCTAAATTATATAAGAGGTGCTATTACCGTAATAAAATCTACATAATTACAACATTATATGACTACAAAGTACTAAATCACATTTTTAAAGTAAAGGCTTCTCGTATGAATTTTAATTATAAAGAAAAGAAATATTTAACATTTCAGTCTTTGTTTTAAAATTTTACTGCGGTGAACACAATGCTATAAAAGAATAAGCTTATGTATGGGGCTTTCCAGTGGGCTTTAAGCTACGTTTATTTAACTATGGGACTTTTATTAAAATAAATCCATTGAAGAGGGTTCCAGTCCACAGTTATATTAAATTTATGATATTTGACGACAGGTCATCCAAAATTGGGAAGAATTCATATTATGAATCATTAAATTTGTAATATGAGTAGTGGGTACAATTTTCGCTCAAATTATACATTGCGCTAATTAGACATTGGTTGAAGACTAGCCAACGCCGGCTTTCTCTATACTACGCATTTCATCCAAATATATGTCATCCAAAAAAACTATTATCCTTATATTAACTAGCAAATATAATTTCAATAAAATTGTTATATGAAATTAATATAAAACAAAAATAAAATTACCTTATTATGAATGCTGCCGCTACGTTTCTTACTTTAGGGCACTTCAAGAGAGCCACCACAGTCAAGAGATTACCGAAGAGACCTACGACCATTATAATTCCAGTAATCACAGCAGCGAACGTCAGCAGTGTTGGTGAAAATCTGAAACAAATATGAGAAATATGTTTCAATAAAATAACTAATTACGATTCCCACGATTGCCGATTCCTACTTGACAAAATTAATTATTATTTATCAATATTTTCATTTGTTCGCTCTGACATAACGCGGCGTTAAGCTCCGCCGCTCACTACGCAATGTCTTGAAAATTAGCGGAAATTGAAAATGTCCTAACACTAGGCTACCTCTGCCCGCCCTGATACAGAGTGAAAATGAAAAAAAAAATGGTACATTTTTTATTTATTTTTAAGCTAAATATTTAATAACATTAAATGAGATAAGCTCATCCAAATATTTTTTTAGGGATTTATCGCAGTGAAAGTAAATTATATGGATGGGAATAATGCAGGTTTTACGAAACGTTTTTATCTACAAGCTTATAAGGCAGTTACGAACCCCATGTACATAAAAAATAATAATAACCATAACATTTTGTATCTAAAATAAACTTGTTTTTTTTTTTCATTTTCATTTTTATTGTTATACTTTAGATTATACTACTTATGTAGATATATATGTAATTAACTTTTATTAAATATTACAGTCTTTTTCACATTTTCGTAATACTTAAGTCATATCTACTCATATTTGACTTGGACGGTTTTGAAGAAACGCGGGTTCAAATCCCGCTGCGTTCAAATATTTATACGTAATGTTTACACTTTAATAATGTTAAAGAAGTGTATCTATACATATTCCTTGTAAAAATAAGTTACTTTTATAACGAATGGCAAATTAAATTAAAAATAACTGCAACATATAATGAAATAGATGAAAATACTACACACATTGTCTTCTGTACGTCAAAGTTGTATGTATGTATGGGTGGTTAAAGTTGACGAAATTATTTTAACTACTAATAGCTGCGTCTGCGATACGATAAGATAACTGACACTGTTATGCAAAATTTATTATATAATAGCAACGAATGTAAGTGCATCTCTTATTCGTTCTGGCTAGACGGGATTTTTGAACGAACGAAATTATAAAAGAAGAGAGAGAAGAGAAGTACCCACAAATGTTATAAAACAGTACTATTTAAATTTAAATATAAATGAATACGAAATATGAGAACGTTTTAGTGAAAAATTATATAAGTTTGTCGTAGTGTTTTACTTTATATTAAATATGGGATTAGAATATTAAACTAGCAGGATTTTTTATTATTTTTTTGACGGTACACTGTACCCTGCACACAGCAGAGTAGGCAGAGTGAACATAGTGTTAAGATACTCCGTTCCCCATTTTCCACCGAATTCAGGAGGCGTGCTGAGTAGCGGAACTCAACCCTGCGCTTTGCCTCGACATTACATATTTCATTTCCTCGAGTGGGAATCGACTCCACAACCTGTCGCGTTTACAGTCACACTTTGTGCCCCTATGCCACAACTGGCCTCCAGATAAGTTTATCCTTGTATTATATTTAATGTAAAATATAAAATAAGACTATTAAACTAGCAGGATGTTGTTTGTTAAAATAATTATTTTATTATAATAAAATAATTATTTTATTATAATAAATTATAAAGCGTATTAATGCACACAGTAATTTAATACCTAATTCTGAAATTTCCATTCAATTTGCATGTAAATTAAAATAATGAATATAATATTATATTACGCTCTACCACGTATTTTTTAAAATTATGTTCACGAAAAGCCTATTAATCTCAAAGAAGGCTTTTGTTTTTATAAAATAAATGTTTCAGTATTTTTTGCGGTATGTTATTTCATATAGAGTGCTCTTGTGTTTAGATGAGATTACGCTTACTTTTACTCAATACTTTTAACGCTTCTATTATTAAATCGTTTTGTACACTCTGATCCCGCACATGGAAGGGTAACCAGAGTGAACCTAGTGTTAAGACACTCTTTTCGCCATGTCCGAATTCTGGAGTCCCTACGTGATGACTGGGGGAACTCAACGCCGCGCTTTTACTTCGACACCAGAGCGAAGAAATGAAAATATTAAATATCACATTTAAGTGGGAATCGAATTCGCGACATGACTGCGGTAATATAAATTCATTATAAATTTTACTAAAACTATTATATATGTAATTAGCTTTTCCCATTTATGTGGTGTGATGTACAAAAAAAAAATACGTAACACATTTTGTTCGGATGAAAAGAGAAAAAAAAACCTACCTACAATAACCTGCAAATTAATGAAAACGAAATTTCAATTGTAATTGAATTATTTGATTTTTCTTAATGTGTAAATGAGACAATCGGTTAATCAGACGTACTCTCTAAATACCGAGACAAAAAATATCAAAAAGAGCTTTTAAAACTTTTCTACAGGCCGGATGCCTTTTGTGTGTTGTTTTTTTTTTTCTATTACCATTGTATGAAAATGTTCAAGCGAACTTACTGTACGATGGTGTGTTCAAAAGGATTTGTAAGAGAAAACCGGACATAAAACAATAAAGGATCAAATGTTCCCGTTCAATTGAAAATTTGTTTGTGGAATTTAAAAAAAATCAATGACCTTTTTATGGACTGTTTAGGGGAGAATGTAGATTAAATAAATGGCTTGGCTGCGATATATCAATAAATATTTATTATATTTTAATAAGTTATTACATAGAGGCTAGTCTTGACGTAGGGGGACCATTGTGTGACTGTAGATGTGAGAGGATATGGCTTCTCACTCGGGGAAATGAAACTATCTCGGAAAAAATTGGCGAAAAGTGTAGAACGGAAGATCCCTATTAGAAGACACTAGGGTCCCAGGTTCCATATCCTGCTATGTGTGGGATACAGCGTGATTTTTTTCTCAGCTTTTGTAGGCAAGGTGTTTCTATAAATTATACCACTCAATATGCAGTGACAATTGAGACTGGAGTGTCGTAACACTATGTTCTCTATGCCCTGTATGAGGATAATTAAATATATTATAAAGGTAAAAAAGGCGCCTCGTCATTACACCATGTTATTTATATTTACCGTTAGTTACTATTTGTACAGGAAAACAAGAACACGAATTTGGTTAAATTATTATCAAATTTCAGCTTAGATGTTCATTTGTTTGTACTTACTTGGAAAGTTCACTTTGTTGAACATTGGAATTTATATCTTCTGTGTAGTTAAAGATATCTGAATCGGCCATTTTGAATATCTGAAACAACAAATCTTCTGTTTAATATTATTTAATAATTTTAAGATTTATATCGTTTTGGAAAATTAAAATAGGCAATAGGTAGTATATTTTTGAAATTCTATATGCGCGAACAGCCGAAATATACGGCTAGTATTTTTAATGACTTTAAGGGTCTAAAATATAGATACATTTATAAACTACGAAGGGTTCTGTAATATTTCACATAAATTACTTTATACGATCGCATCTGCCGCTTACATCATCTGAGGTTACCAGGGCAATTTGTTCTAACCTCCACAATTAGGATCAAGATGATACTCGACGCGGACCGGCTATTTAACAAGATCTTAATATTATATTCTCTTTTGTCATTCTCACTTTTAAACATAAGATAAAGCTTCAGTAATATAATTTTCATATATTCTTTCATGTATTCTTTTATTGTTAACAATACCTTGAAATACTTGAAAAAATATATTCTTCTATTTAGCGTGTCCCCATTACCATTGTAGAATGTAAAAGCCGGCAACTCTATAAAAGTACACATTAAAGCTCTCTAAAGTTTATCTCTTTAAAAATTTGTTCACACTATACGAATATAATTAATAAAGATTCACTTACAAATACATTATTATTAATAATGTTATAATATAATATAGTACAGCAGACTAAACATATTTACCAAAGAAGGCAATAAAAGTACCTACATATCTCTTTGTAATTCTTAATCATGCAGTCATTGCTTTTAACTGTCCAGTTCCTTTCGGACTAACGATGCAACGAAATTAGGATTATACCAAATATCCTCTTTATATGCTATAGTGAGAGGAACCGACTCAAAATTTGGCAGGATGCCCAAAAATGGACAGAGCATCCTGTGTCTGTTGGCCTTAATGGCTTTGCAATATATAATATAAATGAGTGATTTGGAATTATAAATACTACTTGAAACGCTCTATAAGTGTTATAAGTTTTAGTGTCACTGTTCTCTTCATATGCATTTAGTCATTAATATTATTAATAAATATTAAAAAAAAATTAATATACCTATATCGTATAGAATATTCAACGAAAACGTATAAACGCAAAACGCAATGACTCCGTGTATTATTTAAATTAAATATGTCATTACTGGCAGAAATACAATTGAAGAGTTACAAATGAAAACGCTACACGCGATAGCTGCTCACGTGAATGATAATTTAAGTTTATTATGTCATAAATAAACACCGTCTGCAGGAACAATAGTAAAGTAGCGATATTTTCAAATATTTCTTTTATAAAGGTAAAATCTCATTCGTTCCCTAAATGTGGTTTATACTTATTTATATATAAAAATACACAATGAAAGCTCTTCATACAAGTACATCATTAGAATTCAAAATTATATTATATTTTTCATGGTTTCTCTCTTTAAGGGGGTTAGTATATCCATTATTTAGTTCATTCAATATTGTTGATCACGACGTTGCCGCACTTAAGTATTTTTCTTAAAACTTAAATTCAATTCAGATGTACTTCAATCTTTTATGGTTAAGATAAAGACAATTTAAACCTGTATAAGTTAGTAGTAGTAAAATTCATGACACTAATGAAAGCTGCGTATAAAGCGGGGGTGTCGTATGTCGTACACAATCCATTCATTTATCTTGGTAATATCCATTTCGGAGAAGCTGTACGTAAAAAGTACAAATTAAATCATATAAAAGGCATATATATATTCATAAATCAATAAGAAAAATTAATATATTTATATAAAACACACTTTAAATAGATTATAATTTCATCATCATCATCTATCTTCAAAAC